>JAJMCJ010000024.1:0-69784 GCA_030572875.1 Wickerhamomyces kurtzmanii | reverse complement strand
TGCTGTTGCTGTTGCTGTTGCTGTTGCTGTTGCTGTTGCTGTTGCTGTTGCTGTTGCATATATTGGTTATGAGAAATCATAGAATTGTGATATTGTTGACTTGAAATCTGTGATGCTTGATAGACAACACCATGATCTATAGAAATAGTTTGTTGAGGTACATTAACATTGGGTGAGGATCGAATACTGTCTTCTTGAGCAATAAGAACTTTAGTATTCGATAAATATGGTGACTGTTGGTGCTGACTTCCTATGACAGAACTTGCTGGTGTTGGAATAGGTGATCTAATTGGGGACCGATCTAAATTCAGACCTAGTAATCTTACACCATTTAGTGATGACTCAGGCATCTTCTGTGGTGATAATTCAGGCATCTTCTGTGGAGAAGAAGATTGTAAAATAGTCTCATTTGACTCAACCCTGACTAATTCATTTGAAAAATCTAATAAAGGATCATTTTCAAACAGACTCTCAATTGTAATGGAACCCTTGG
Source organism: Wickerhamomyces kurtzmanii (assembly GCA_030572875.1). NCBI lineage: Eukaryota > Fungi > Ascomycota > Saccharomycetes > Phaffomycetales > Wickerhamomycetaceae > Wickerhamomyces > Wickerhamomyces kurtzmanii. The sequence continues at coordinate 69,291 of JAJMCJ010000024.1, read as the reverse complement.
ACTCTTCCTTTTCATATTCATTGACCTTTGGTTTGGGAGTATCTACAACTTCTGAAGGAGATTTAATGAACTCGTCAAAATCCGCAGATGAATTGTCATGGACTAATAATTGATTGTACAGTTCTTCGGCCAATCTATTCTCATTTTGGATATCTATAGGTGTATTGTTTATAAAGTTTTGAGATGCTGAAATTGATTCAGGAAGACTAGATTGTGAATAATTCGGATTATATGAATGGAAATCGGAGTTGAAGTCAAAGTCACGGTGTTGTTCGTTGATGGGTTCAGCAATGTTGATACTCAAATCAGAATTGTTTTTGTTGAGATTTGAATAATTATCGGCAAATTCAAAACTCATTTTGAATATCTGTGTGAGTTTCCTTTCGGTTGTCACAATGATTGTTTATATAAAGCGAATGAAGCGTGTATGATGCCCACGTCGGCGTTCGATAACAGCTAGTTGAACTTCTGCAAAACTCGATTGTTGCTAATTTCAAAAGTCAACTGAAAGGTTTGCGGTTGAAGATAAATGTTATTCCTTGTGAATTCCGCAGTTTTCAGAAATTACTGAAGCAGACAACCTCGTCTTCGATAAGGTGTTGCTTGTGATAGTTCACAACTGCTGAACTGATCTATTTTGATCTGGCAAAGAAGCAGACTTTTGATGGAATGTAGCACAAGCAAAATATAGAGCACAGTCAAAAGTAATGTCAATCCCTGTTCAGTCCTGTATACTGGCTTCTGTGAATAGCTTTGGCAGTTTTGCGTGTTGTTGGTTTCTTAAAGCGAATGAATAAAATCACAACAAGCTAAGAGCAATAAAGAGAGAGCCGCCAGGTTCGTTTTCTGTGAAAAAAATATGTTATATCACTTGCAAATAATATCAAACTCCTCCTTTACTGTGTTTCAGTATATACTAATCTTCTAGTTAGCGCTGGTTTGGATAAATAATGCTGAACAAAGGGTATTAAAAATCAGATGGCTAGTTTGTACCTTCAGAACTATTTTTGATTAAGCGTGTTTACGCACTTTGTTACTGCGGTAAGCAAGGAAAAAAACACTGAGAAAATTTCAAATTGGCTGGCTTGGTTTTGAGCCAATGGTCCAACTCACAATTTTTGTTTTTGTTGCGCGAAGGAAGGAGGAAAGTGGTGGAGGTGGGGTGGTTAAGAAGACCGCACAAACTGAAGAACACCCACTCACCCACTCGGCTCCTTTGTCAGGTGTTATGTTAAGGGCAGTATATTGTTATGTAATGGATATGTAAGCATTGTATAACCATTACATAACCATTACATAATAATATATATCATTTTTTTGTTTGTGTTTACTTTTCACTCCATTCAGCAGTGTGAGAGAGAGGCAAGACATACTGAGTTTAGTTTTTAGCGGTTTGGAAGTTGTACTTGCAACCTGTATACGAATAACAGAAGTCATTTGACAAACATCCGAAAAACCACACTCGCCAAGGTCTACTCTAGTTTACCAAACCACATTTCATTAAGCTGCTATAGACCCACTTTATATAGTTTATATCCACAAAAATGAGCTCAACTTTCATCACACCAAGCTCTGACAGCTCTCTGCAAAATAACAAACCCACATCAGTTCCCGAAGGCCACTCAGTAACAAAAAGATTGCAAACAGAACTAGTTCAACTAATGATGAGTTCCACCCCTGGAATATCAGCATTTCCTGAATCAGACTCAAACCTGCTGAAATGGTGTGGTACAATTGAAGGACCATCAGCAACCCCATATGAAAACTTAAAGTTCAAAATGTCTCTAGAGTTTCCCTCAAACTATCCATACACCGCACCAACTATCAAGTTCGTTAGTCCTATGTGGCACCCAAATGTTGACATGAGTGGCAATATATGTTTGGATATCTTGAAAGAAAAATGGTCAGCTGTGTATAATGTTCAGACTATTCTGCTGTCTCTGCAGTCTTTACTGGGAGAGCCAAACAACAAATCGCCATTAAACGCACAAGCTGCTCAATTATGGGATACAGATATGGTCGAATATAAAAGACTGTTGCTTCAGCGTTATGAAGAAATCGATGATTAAAATATTAAGATCAACTAAAACTAAACTTTATTGACTGTTGTTTCTATTTACTTTTAAATCATCGATATTTCAGCTTGGTAAACATATAACAGCTGGTAAATTTTTTATTCCCACTGCTTCCTCCGGTATTTCATATTGTTAATGACCTAATTACCTTGATGTCATAATTTCAATTAGAAGTTTTTATTTTGCAGGTTGGCATTAGAGCGTATTGTGTTACTTATTTTTTATATGTTTTCTCTCTCATTGTTCCCGTTCTGTTTTCATTTTTTATGTGCTTTACTTATACTTCTACTTGCAGTTTTTATTTAAAGAGAAATTGTTCAACAATTTTTTAATATTTGCGTTCTTATATATAGATATGACTGTTTTAAGTTTTCAGCTGCTTTACATTTCATTTTATTTTTTTGTTGTTTAACATCACGAAATTAGCTTTTGTTATTCTTGAGCTGATATTCCCACATAGATTCACTAGCAGAGAATAAAATATTAAATTCTGTTTTTGTTCACAATCTCTAAATTGTAATATGTACCACTAAATCTTCTCTATCTGATATTAAATATTGTTACAAGTCCGAAAACAACTGGTATTTAGCCTAAATTCATAGTCCAATAATTGGCAACTCGTCATTGCGTCTGGCCGTGTAGGCTCATTTCAAGAGCTTGTCGTTTCCCTCACCAGAAAAGGTCAACTTCAAAGAATCACGGGCAAAATTGCTGAGAAATGGTTCATACAGCAGATACTGCAGAAAACAGTAACTCGGGTTCAACAGATAAGAGAGGAAGATGCCTTGAGTATAATGATAAGCTGACGAACTACAAGTGACAATTAACACAAGTATATAAACAATAAAAATCGCAGTGAGTTTTTTTATACAGTATACTGAAGTCTTCATTAATTATCTACGATTAAATATGTTTGATATCGTTATTTTTAATGGCTATATAGTCACGGGTGCAGATATCCTACCTCCGTCGGTATTTTTGGGTATTAAAGACGGTGTCATCAAAACTATCACCTCTGAACCACTAAAAGGTATTCAGGAGATTGATGCACAAAGGGCTTACATTACACCAGGTGGAATTGATGCCCATGTTCATATACAAGAGCCGAACTCAATTTATTGTGATACTTTTTTAAATGCAACAAAATCTTCAATTTGTGGAGGTACTACAACCGTACTCGGATTTGCTGTTCAGAATCCAAACGATAACGAATCCAATTCAACGATCCTCCAAGATATAGAAAAATACGTCTCTTCAGCTGAAGGTGACTGTTATTGCGACTACGGTTTTCATCTAATAATCAGAAATCCAGTTAAACCACTACTTGATCAGTTACCCCAAGTTATTGCAAGATTTGGTATAACCAGTGTCAAAGTCTACACCACTTATCAGTTATTTAAACTGAACGACAAACAATTGTTAGATGTTCTATTAGAAAACAGAAAGTTGGGAATAACCCAAATGATCCATGCTGAAAACTCTGACCTGATAGAATTTATAAATGATAAACTAGAATCAAAAAAATTGACCGATCCTTACTACCACACCATTTCAAGACCAATCGAAGCTGAAGATGAAGCAAGTTATAGAGTTATTCAATTGTCCAAGTACATTGACATCCCTATTCTCATTGTCCATATGTCCTCGAAGCAAGCTTTAGATCATGTTAAAAGAGCACAAAATAACTGTATCCCAATATATTCTGAAACGTGTCCGCAATATTTGTTTTTGACAAGTGAGTATTTGGAAACTCATTCGTCACATCATCTTGACCATAGCGACAAATTCGAAGGTGCAAAATATGTTTGCTCGCCACCCCTTAGAAAAGATTCCTCAGAGTTAGCTGGAGTTTGGAGATCAATTCAAAATGGAACCGTCACTATCTTCTCCAGTGATCATGCCCCATCGAACTACGATGACCCAAAAGGTAAAAAGCTAGGTCTTATTGACAACGTTTCAGATTATAAAAAGATTCCCAATGGTTTACCAGGTGTTGAAACAAGACTTCCACTTTTGTTTTCACACGGTGTTGAGACTGGGAAAATTTCACCCCAAAGGTTTGTTGAAATCTGTTGCACGAATCCTGCAAAACTTTACGGTTTAGATAACAAAAAGGGCTCGATTGCCGTTGGATATGATGCTGATTTAGTTATTTGGCACTCTAAAGGTGAAATAAATTTCGATTTAAAAAATGAAATGCTAGCACATAATTTTGACTATACACCATTTGAGGGAATAAACTTGACAAACTATCCTAAATATACAATACTTAGGGGGAAAGTCGTTTACGACAGAGAAAATGGAGGTGTGCTAGGAACTTGTAAAGACGGAATCTATTTGAAAAGAGGTGGAAGCACTTTAGGTGGATCGATTGGTGCCTTGAACCCAATTCTTCTGTAGAAACGTAAACTATCAGCCAAACAACTCAAATACTATACAAACTTGAACCTACATCAGTAATGTAGTTCAATTATTAACCATAAATTATCTGAAGAAAATTAGTCTCATCCATATGTCGAAACTTCGCTGTTAACATTTACGATACATTATATACGCTGTTTCGCAATGTAGACACAAATTCAGAAACTTCGCTCTCATTGAAATTCAAGTTACTGTTTCGATGAATAGAGAACTGTTGAATCTGTAGTTAAAGAGTGAGAATAGAAATGTACAGCAAAACGTGATTATTTTACCTTCATTTTTGAAGGTAACTTAATAAACGGTAGACTGTATTTTTTGGACTTCGGGATAATGATATGATCATTACGGGTGGGAAACCATTTGTGTACCCCTCGCTTCAATCAATCTCCGAGTTCAGAAGCAGATTGAATGCAAAGCAGAACAGTCGCAGCTAAGAATACCTCAATATCTACTTGTGCAAGTCCAACAACTCAACTACACCGCCATTTATTTATATATAACGAATTCTTATATTCACTTAAAATGTCCCATAAACAATATACCATAACCAATATAACCAATATAACCAATAAAACCAATAAAACCAATAAAACAGAAAAAAAACAAAGAATCGTCAACCAGTCAGAAACCATGTACACGTAAGTTCAGAACAGATGCAGCGGTAACTTAGCTGTATGTAATTGAAGCAAGATTTTTTTCACCAGATCTTTTCAATCAGAACTTAGCATGCTAGCCAGAGTAACAATACCACTTTTGTGACCCTTTGAAATTTCTAAATCATTATCACTATCACTGTTACTTTCGTCAATATTGTAAGCACTACTAGCAGTGGCGGGAATAGTAGATTGGTTAGTACCTCGAGCAGAATCATCCAAAGATGATAAATCAGTAAACGACTTTCTTTTAAAACCTCTATTTTGCATATCGATATGCAAGCCACTGTTCATTCCTCCTATGATTGATCTCAGTGGCGGTAAAACCACATTTCCATTACATGCGACTAATTTAGGTGATTGGCACGGTGTTGATAGAGGCGTTTCATTAGGCGATGTAAGCAGACCTATCTGTCCACCATATAGACTGAAAGACGAAGACGAATATTCATCTGGAGAATGTGGCAATGATGGAAGCAATGTTGGTGAATTCGGTCTTGACTTCTTAGCTGGATTACAGTTTGTCTGAGCAACCTCATTCATTGAAGACAACGTCGTTGAAGATGACAATTGTTTTGGAAGTGAATGTATTCCAGGTAGTGAAGCTGACGACAGCGACTTAAATGGTGTCATTCTCTGCAATGAAGAAAGAATTTTCAAGTGGTGATGGTTGTTGTTATTTGAGTTTGCGTTTGAAGTGTTTAAAGAAAACAATGAATTGCTTGATGGATTACGTGAAAACTCAAAATCTTGAGAATTTAAATTAGTTGAACCTATTTTTGGAGAGTTAGCCAAAGATTGGGAAGCTGAAGTGACATTTGAGTTGCCACCTGTTAGAGAAAATAATGTAGATAATGATGAACTCGATTTAACAGACTGAAAGGAAGATGTAGACGCCGATGTTTTGATACTATTCGCCACTTGGCCTGATGGCTGTATTGGAGTATCCAAATATACTGGTGGTGATACGTTTATTTGAGGAGGTGGTGATAACTGAAAATGAGCTTGCTGCTGTTGTTGTTGCAAGAATTGTCCAGGAACGTTGCTGACGTGGTATAAGCTACCTTGATGAGACTGGTTTGGCTGTTGCTGGCCATTCATTGGAAACATAGATTGCTGAAATACTATATTACCAACCAGATCATAAGTAACTGGTAGAGGTTTAATATGATGAACTACCGGTATTTGACCAATGTTGTTCGAACTATTGTTGTTGCTATTCTTCTTGCGTCTTCTTGTAGTTGGATTGGTATGTATTCTGGTATGTCTTGTAAGTTCATCTGATCTTGAAAATTTTTTTGAACATCCAGGGAAGTTACAGGAATGAGGTTTTTCTCCTGTGTGTGTTCTTATATGTCGAGTTTGATGTTCCAATCTATGAAAGCCTTTCTCACATATTGGGCATCTATAAGGGCGATCATTCTCTTGATTAAAGGTCTCTTTATTGTTGCTTTGAACTAAATTCCTGTGATGTTCTATAGCTATTGCGATGTTTCCGTCTTGAGTTAAGTTGTTCGCTGAAGTCGTTAATACTTCGACTTTAGCTTCCATTCTTTATCACTGATATATATTGTTGATTTCTTTTGTAGTGTCCGACTTGTCTATATTTGAAAAAGATATTTAAAATTGTATCTACGTACAAATACAGTAAACTGAACAATAAATAAATAATAACAATTCTGGAGTTACAAATTAATGATTATCTGGAGAGTATTCGACCGGAAAAACTTCCTACTATATTTTAAAGTTTTAAAAGTTTTTCCATCACTGCATGAGAATTATGGAGCATGCTTGTGCATACTTCCCATCCGCTTTTTTATGACTATATATCATACGAGACTTTATGAACCACAGCCGGTGTCATGAGCTGAACTGTTCAGCTTAGTTGGTCTTCGCTGATGGAACATCTATACTCCATGAGTTGGAGAACAACAATATCCAATATTCCCCCCCCCCTCCTTTATTCTTAGAGTATACGCAGAATGCGAGTTGATTAATAGAAAGAAGGATAAGCTCATACAAGTACAAAATGTGAGCATTCAGATGATATCGCTAAATTCTAAGGCCATCAAGAAATTAATAAAATGAAAACTCAGTATATCTCAACAAGTCACTCAAGGAAAGCCGGTAATTTAAGAAGTTGCGTGAATTTCTTGCGTCGTTGAAAGATTCTAAATAGGCCATCACTTTCTCTAAGAGCACACGTTCTCCAAATCTATCTCAAAGTTCTTCCCTAAATATGCTAATATAGACTTTTGAGATTCAATGAATTTCTAAGCGGTAATAATTTTACACACTTTACACTTTAGCAGTTCTTGAAAGCTGTTTGCGTTGAAAACTGCGCCTAACAGTTTTACCTGAAATGGAAGTATACGATTATCTCTATTTATTATTATTGTTCTGTAAGAAAACATATTCCCCATATACCTGCATTTTAATATTAAATTTTGTGGAGGGCATAGAAGATATATTGAAATACAAAAGAAAACTTGAGCTTTGTTGTTTATTTTTGGCTGGTACTGCAAAATGTCTGATTTATTATAATAGTGTTGCCTCCAGTATTATCACTCATGAAACACAATATACGATATTACTTACAAATGCGAATTTAACTCACAAATGTGTATTTATGGAAATTTTTAGAGCAAGGTCTGTATCAAATACGAGAAATACCCTTCTCTTATGATCATATTATGAGTTGGTTCAAACCATAACTTCCTGAGTTTCCTTGAAATTCACGATCACTAATAATTACAAAAGTGTTCTCGACTTCAGCTCAAAAAGAACGAGTAATCACATACATAAATTTACCTATTGGATTACGAGATTTTTTCAAAGATATCATCTAAGACAAAAAGAATTACTCAACATTTTTTCTGTGTTATATAAACCAAGGAAGAATACACTATAACAAGACATACGAGATGTGACCATTTACGTCGTTTCGTACCAAAAAGTAAAGGTTTACACAACAAACATGAACATGTGACAAAAAGAAACAGCAAGTACAAAGAGAAATATTGAAGAAACCCTCTGAAACCCTTTGAAACCCTGACTGAATATATTCGTGACATGCTACTCAAATTTAAATATACACTTTGATGAAGAGAGACAGTTTTATTTTCTGAATCCAGGAGGAGGAGCAAAACCTCGTGGAACTCCAGTGAAACCAGGAGTCGATGTGCTTTTAATTGGAGCCACTAGTGGGTTTATAACATTTTTTAATGGTTTTATAACACCTGAACCTACTTTAAGATTTATTCTCTTTGAGGTTGATGAGGCATTGGAAGGTGCAGATTCTATAGTTACCGATATTATAGTTTCACCTCTTAAAATGGTCAAACCTAATAGTCTTTTTTCCTCCTTTATTAATTCTTCATTTATTGGTTTATTTTTAGTCGACGATTCCCTCAGTAGGATTTTTGATTTTTTTGTTATTCTATATTCTTCACATTGGGCTAATACCAAATTCATATGTTTGTCAAATGAGAGCAGTTCACCAACAAATTGGCGTCCATCTAGAGTAGTTGCTTTTATTCTATAATGGATTAGATCAGACTGTCATATTTGTTAATATCGAACTTAAAGTTATTATATAAATCAGTACTACTTACCATTTTAGTCTTTTTAGGAACCGAGAGAGCAGCCTGTTTTTCGGTTAGTCTTTTGAACGTTCAGTAAAGCATAGACAACATACCATCTTTATTTTATTTTATGTTAAATTAATTATTCTCTTTGTTATATGGTTTCTTGTTAAACTGAACGAATTAAAATACAAAAGGCATTTTTTCATCGTTAAAAACATCAACACCGGGTAATAGCTATGGTTTTCTCTTCTTTTTTAAATTAGTTTTTAACGCGAAAGTATTTTATATCATAAATTCGTCAAATTATATCACGGAAAATGTCTGAAGAAACAAAACAGCCAGTTATCGAGGAATTAAAGGTTTCTGAAACAAATGCAGAGGTACCAAAAGTTGAGAAATCTAAAGAAGACTCCAAAGTAGAACAAGAAAAATCAAATGATGGTCTAAAACGTAAAGCTGTAGATGCAGGTGCTTCAGAAAAGAAGAAATCCCGTCGCAGAAAATACGATGATGTTCCAGAAGATGACGAGGAAAGTGAAGAAAGCGATGCTGCAATTGATGAAGAAAAAGTAAGTTCTTTCGAAGCTTTTTTTAGCACCATAAATATTTTGCTAACTTGCATATTAGGTTGAAGAATACGACGACGACGATGATTTAGCGGAAATTGATACCACAAACATCATTGTAGGTTCAAGAAGAACAAGAGGTCGTGTTGTTGATTACACTAAGACTGCGGAAACTCTGGCTAAGGAAGGCTTACAAGATGATGACGAAGAGGAGAGTGATGGTGATTTCAAAGAACCAGACACTACTAAGTAAACTCTTGTGAATTACGTGATTTTGTAGTTTAATGATTTATTGACTGATAACTTTGCAATCGTAGATATATGCTCTTGGTATTTAAAAGACTACTGCAATTAGAAGAAGAGTATTAAAGAATAGAAAAGCACCTGAAATTTTGACAAAATGAACTGAAAAATGTAAAAACACTCGCGCATAAATTAAAAGATAGAAATAATAATAAAAGAAAACGGCTTGAACTATAAATAAAAGATAGCATGTAAAAAACTTTAAAAATATCCCAATAACATTTGTATGTATTAAAAAATAATAGTGGTAGTACTTGTAATAATAATAAAAATAATAATAATAATTGAAATAAGTCGATTCTGTTCACAATAACAAGGACTATATTAATGATAGTAAACTCTCAAAAATAGTTTTAACAGCAATTTGAATTCTTTTTGTGATTTGTATCAGCTGGAGCTGGGGTTAAAGAAATAGTTGGACCACTAGATGGTTTTGGACCAGAATACTCAGACAAATCAAATTGATGTTTTGAAACCATTTCATAAATGGACTTCAGCAATTGGTGGAACGAAAGTTCGACATTTTCAGAGTTTAATGCAGAGGCTTCAGTAAACAATAATTGATTTTCTGTTGCAAAGTTTTTAGCTTCGTCTGTTGGAACCGCTCTCAAATGATCTAGATCAGATTTGTTACCAACCAATTCAATCACAATGTTAGCATCAGCGTGCTCTTTCAATTCTTTCAACCATCTGCTGACGCTCTCATATGATTCTGATTTTGAGATATCATAAACAACTAAGGCACCAACAGCACCTCTATAGTAAGCACTTGTGATTGCTCTATAACGTTCTTGACCAGCAGTGTCCCAGATTTGAGCTTTCACTCTTTTACCTTCAATTTCCACAGTTCTTGTTGCAAATTCAACTCCGATAGTGGATCTAGATTCTAAATTAAACTCGTTACGGGTGAATCTCGATAACAGATTTGATTTTCCAACACCTGAATCACCGATCAAGACAACTATTGATATTAGTACATCTGCGCATGTAAAGTAGTACTACTATAGAATAGTGAAAATAAACATACTTTTGAAAAGATATTCGTAATCATACGAGTAATCATCAACGACATTGTCAGACATTTTTGTTTAGTTATATATGTTTATTGATGAATGCTAGATTTTGTGTAAGAATGTCTCTACTTTTCGCTCCCTCAATTTTAAAGAGAAAAGATAATAGGTTTCTTAATAAGGACCAAACAAGAGTATACGGAAATGTTTTAAATATTTCCTTTGACAATTGTGTTGTGATAAATTCTATGTAAATATCTAATTTTAAAACACTCAGTTTTTTTCTTTCATCCAAGAAAATCCAATTTGTGATTGAAGTGATACGGGGTTACGTGGCGATGGGACAACACGACCAACACGACCAACAACAACAACATAGCTCGCCAGCAAAAGGAAAATACCATGATTTAGCATTAATCCACTGTGTGATTTACGTGTGTTTTTACTTGCTGAGAAGTTTTATTCTTTTTTTTTTCTGATCGGTTTTAAGTGAGTTTCGTGAAGAGTAATTGAACACTTCTGATTCTAGCAAACTTCGAAAGGAACCAGAATACCAAAGTACAGGATATTATCCTCAAAAAAAGCTACAGCATCGCAAAAAATCGTCACAGGACTTCCAATGATTTTGGAAACATTCTACAATAAAATCTGAGATTGAAAGAAACAAACTTTAAAAGTTCTTGTCTTGTTCCTCGTGATTATAGATTCTATAGTAAACTAAACCATAAAGTCCGGGTTACTGTAATGAAATATCAAATTCAAAACCGCGTTTCGTTGAACAATAATTTAACAAAATTACTAGTCTCTGATTAAACAGAATTGTAAGTGACAATATTGGCGTCAAATCAAAAACTGAAACTTATTGAATATACCTTTAATCCTTGGGAATTTTTTTTTCAGTTATTTCGATTTTTTATTCTTGATTGTCAAATAATTTATTTTTTGCTCTAACAACTAACAACTTAGAATTATTTGCCATCAGTAATGTCAGACCCTAAAGTTGATACAATAGCTTTTCAAAAGCGAGTTTCAGTGTTGCAACAGAAAATGTCTGATCCATCATTCAACGGAGCCTCTTCAGTGTTGATCGTAATTGGCTCTACAGACGAAGAAAATCCATATCAGAAATCAACAATCTTGCACACTTGGTTATTGGGTTATGAATTCCCTGCAACTGCTTTATTAATTACACAGGACAAAATAGTTTTTGTCACATCTTCAAACAAGGCTAAATACTTGCAAAACATAAAATCTCCAAATGTTGAAATTTTAGTCCGTAATAAAGATTTAGACCATAACAAAACACTGTTTGAGAAACTGATTGAAGAAATCAAAAGAAGTGGTACAAAAGTCGGAATAATTTCAAAAGACAAGTATCAAGGTAAATTCATTAATGAATGGGAACCAATATGGTTCGCAGAAAATAAGGATCTAGAATTGGTGGATGTTGCTCAAGGTTTATCCGTTTCAATGGAATTGAAAGATGATGACGAAATGAAATCTATAAAGATCGCTTCGAAGGCAAGTTCGCATTTGATGGATTTTTTTTCAAATGAAATGGTTAATGCAGTTGATGAGGAGTTGAAGATATCAAATAACAAACTTTCTGAAAAATTGGAGAATAAAATTGACGATGAAAAATACTTCAAAACCTTGACTAAAAATACTGCCGATTTTGATTTATCTCAATTAGATTGGTGTTATACTCCAATCGTTCAGAGTGGTGGTAAGTATGACTTGAAACCAAGTGCACAATCAAATGACGATAATTTACATGGTGGTGTTGTAATTGCATCATTAGGTATGAGATACAAGTCATACTGTTCAAATATTGGCCGTACATTTTTAATTGATCCATCAAAAGAAATTGAAAAAAATTATGATTTCTTATTGCAAGTGGAAAAAAAAATTTTTCAAGTTCTTAAAGATGGTGTTACTGCTAAGGAGGCTTTCAATAAAACTCTAGAATTTATCAGAGAAAAAAGACCAGAATTGGAAAAGCACTTTACTAAAAATATTGGTTGGCTAATAGGTCTAGAATTTAGAGATTCAACTTTCATTTTGAATAGTAAGAACGAAAGAAAAGTTCATGCAAATGAAACATTTGATATTACTATTGGCTTTTCAAATTTGACCAATCCAGACTCAAAAGACCCAAAAAGTAAAAATTATTCCTTATTAATTACAGATAGTATTAAAATCACCAATAATGAACCAATCTTGTTAACTGAGTATGTTAAAACTAGATCGGATGTTTCATTTTATTTCAAAGATGAGGATGCTACGGATGTTAAAGAAGAAACACCTTTAGATGATGAAGTCATCCTTAAAAAAGAGAAACCAACCAGAAAGGAATCAACTCCAAGTAATAATTCAAAAATCTTAAAATCAAAGTTAAGAACAGAATCAAAAAACCAAGAAGATAATCACGATGTGGTTCAAAAGCAAAATCAAAAAACTTTACATGAAAGAAGACAAAAACAAGGTTTAGAAAGATATAGTAACACTCAAAGTACAGATCCAAACGAACATAAAGTTGTTTTCAAAAAGTATGAATCCTATGTCCGTGAGACTCAAATTCCAGTAGTTGTTAAAGATTTAAAAATTCATGTCGATGCTAAGAATCAAACTATACTTTTACCAATTTCTGGAAGAGCAGTTCCCTTTCATATCAATGCTTATAAGAACGGTTCTAAAAATGAAGAGGGAGAATATGTTTATTTGAGGTTGAATTTTAATTCACCTGGGGTTGGTGGTAATACTAGTCGTAAAGAAGAGATTCCATACGAAGATGGTCCAGATAAACAATTTGTTCGTTCAATTACGTTAAGATCCAAAGACGGTGATAGAATGAGCGATGTTTTCAAGCAGATTACGGATTTGAAAAAAGAGAGTGTTAAGAGAGAAGCTGACAAAAAATCAATGGCTGATGTTGTTGTTCAGGCAAAACTGATCGAAAGTAAAACTGGTAGGCCACCAAGATTAAACTCAGTTTTTGTTAGACCATCCCCGGATTCAAAGAGAGCACCGGGCACGATCATAATTCACGAAAATGGTTTGAGATATCAATCACCTTTAAGATCAGATAGTAAAGTTGATATTTTATTCAGTAATATCAAGCATTTATTTTTTCAACCATGTCAAGACGAATTAGTCGTTTTGATTCATTGTCATCTGAAAAATCCAATAATGATTGGCAAGAAAAAAACTTTTGATGTTCAGTTTTTCAGAGAAGCTTCAGATATGTCAGTTGACGAAACTGGGGGTAAAAGAAAAGGATATAGAAGATATGGTGATGAGGATGAACTAGAGCAGGAACAAGAAGAAAGAAGAAGAAAAGCACATCTTGACAAAGAATTTCGAAAATTCGGAGAATTGATATCTGATTCATCTCATGGTTTAGTTGATTTGGATATTCCTTTTAGAGAATTAGGATTTCCAGGTGTTCCGTTTAGATCTTCAGTATTCTGTATGCCAACAAGAGACTGTTTGATTCAACTGATTGATCCACCATTTTTAGTTGTTACTTTGGAAGAAATTGAAATTGCACATTTGGAAAGAATACAATTCGGTTTGAAGAATTTTGATTTAGTGTTTGTGTTCAAAGATTTCACAAAACCTGTTGTTCACATCAACACCATCCCAATGGAATTACTGGAAGACATAAAATCGTGGTTAACAGATGTTGATATTCCTTACACAGAAAGCACAATTAATTTGAACTGGATCACGATAATGAAAACATTACAGGCTGATCCGTATCAATTTTTTGTAGATGGTGGTTGGCAGTTTTTGACCGGTAATAGTGACGAGGAGGATTCCGAAGATGAAGAAGAGGAGAGTGAATTTGAGGCTAGCGACGAAGACCCTAGTGATGAAGACCCTAGTGATGGAGATGGCTACAGCGACTCAGATGGAGGTTCTGATTTTAGCGGTTCAGGCAGTGAAGAAGACGATGGATCAGGAAACGAAGAGGCTGAAGACTGGGATGAACTAGAAAAAGAAGCTGCTAAAGAGGATGCTCGAGGTGGAAATTACTAGTGATTTATTTTTCTTTCCAATTCTGTACTTGTTTCTTATCTTTACGTTTGACATCTATCAAATTCATGTTTTAGTTTTAGATAGTAAAGTGTAGTGGAGTCGCGGGTCGCACGTACTCGCTTTCTCTCTTCCTTCTACTCCCTCCCCCCCCTAGTCCCCCGGAGAGCACGAAGAAACTGCTTGCCGTCTGGTGCGAGATGTACAATGTGATGAATAACAAAACCTCTTGCAAAGCTCTATGGTATTTCACCCCAGCCAAGTACTGTTGTTTAAAGTATGTGTACCCCTGCATTATTTATCAACTCAAACCTTTGTTCTCTGATACATTGTACTATTGGAACGTTCCACGCAAGACGCAGCGACACTCCGACGTCGAGCCACCGTACAGCAAAAATGAAATCATACGGGAGCGGACTGGATCGTGTGGTTCGGAAAGGAAAAAGATCAGCAACAAACTTTTTTTATGCAAAAACCTGAATGTTTACTTTGTCTTTATCCGGGAATCTTATGCACTTTTCAACAAGATACAGTTTTAGCAGACTTGGTTGAATTTAAAGTGAAACAAGATCACATACACAAGCACTCAAGGGAAGAGCGGGTGCAACTAAAGCAAGCGAGCTGTACCACCAAACTTCTGTTTACAACCATAACCCACAAGACCTTGTCACTTTCCTCTGTGTCTACCTAAACTCTCCTCAGCTCCGTCACGCAAACAAACTACCTCAAATTCTTAACTTCACAGTGTATTACTATCCAACCAATAAACTCCTTTTCACATGTTATGCAAGATTCCAAAGAAGTTGTTTCAGAAAACCAGGTTTAAAAAATAACTTGTTTATATCCGACAAAAAAAGCAACGAAAATAAAAGTTATGAGGAACTTCATGTGTAAAACATAACTAAATAGATAAGCTTAAAGCTAAAAAAACTTTCCACTTTTACCTGTGTTTGATAGACATCATTTGAAATTTAGTGTTGTCACCAACTGTATATTGCGAGGCAAAAGCGATGAATTTTGGTGCAGTGCTGGAATGGTTGAGTGCAAACTGCATTCCAAGCATAACGTGCCATAAAACGGTTTTGTTACATATATATTCAAATATATAAACAATCACTAAACTTTGAACCATTATTCGCTCTGCTACTTAAGGCACACAGACAGCAGTTGGGGCAGGACCGATACTAAGAAGCGAATGGGTGTTAGCTAGTCAGGTGAGTTTTTCCAGGTGATTTACAGCGAAATAGGTTCCTGAACCGAGTAGGCTAAAAAAGCACACATCCCAGAAACATATGTAGCTGTGTTCAGCAAGCGTAGTTCACAGAGCGTACCAACGAAAGTCCTTATATATAGTATTCACGCTGTAAATTGTGATTCAGTATTAATGCACTACACATGTATAGTAGACAACAAATCCCAAGCTATGAATCAAACCCGGATATATCTTACACTCCTTAACAGATCTATATGCATGCATTCACAAATTAAATAAATATAGTACAGACAGTAACAACAATATATAAAACGACAAAAAAACAAAAAATATGTAAAATGCAAGACATATATAGTAATATAGTAAATCAAAAAGGAAAACAAAATAAATCAAAATTTTCAACAATGAAACATTGAATGTCAGGTAAAATAAATATACAGTGTAAGTAAATGTTAAAAAAAATCAGAGAGTATCTGGAAAATCTGTGAAAATAAAACGTTTCACATTTAGTAGTGCACAATAATCGACAAAAATAGTCTATTACTTAGTTTCTTTATACTCGTAACTGTTTGATGCACCTGGGGTACCGCTGATAGGTGTTGCGCCATTAGCAGCATAATTATAACTATACTGTTGTTGCAAAGGTTGTTGTTGATAAGCCCCTGCAGCTGCTCCATTAGAATACCCTGCATAATGATAGCCAGTTGGTTGATAGTATGGGTATTGAACCTGTTGGCCATAGTAACCACCATGTTGAGGAATCTGCTGCTGCTGTTGTTGTTGCTGTTGCTGTTGCTGTAAGGCTTGGTGTTGCTGAGGAACATCAGATATTGGAGTGTTTCTTCTATTGTTTAATTTTGACTCGTTAACTGATGCAGAGGAATTAGTTAATGAATTTGGAGTCATGTATGGCGAAACTTTTGAAGCTTGTGGAGCAATTTGTTGCGCTGGCTGTTGTAGTTGATATGGCCATTGAGCACCAGAAGCAGCGCCAGGTGTCGTTGCAGCACCAACATCTGGCTGAGTTGTAGAACCTTGTCGTATAACCTGTTTAATATCCCTAACGAACAATGGATATAACAAATCAACAATGCCCTCTCTTTGAGCCATAGCAAGTGCACGATCAAATGGGATCCAAACACCTTTCAAATGCATAGAACCTATTTTAACAACATGTCTAATTTTTTCACTTTTCAAGATACCATCTCTACGACCTCTTGTCATGTGAGCAACGTTCAACAGTTTAGTACCATTAATCATATTGTTGTCAGCTCTTCTGACAACAGAAACTCCGTTCGCATCAACTTGATAGCATAATGTTTTTTCATCTTCCCACATTGTCGTAGTGACACGAGGTCTTGAACCGGCTGGCTGGACTTGGCCAACGGTTGAAGATGAAGTGTTTAACAAGGTGGCTCCTTGGGCTGGTTGAACTTGTTGAGAATGAGTTGCCTGTTGTGGTAGAGATGTTTGGCCAGCTGCTGTTGCACCCAACGATGGATTACTTTGGTAAACGGGATAATTCTGAGCATAGCCATATCTAGCAGCATATGAAGCATAATCCGTAGATGGGTTTGCTGCACCAACTGTAGCTGTAGCTGGTTGAGCACCATTGGTGCCTGGTTGAGTTGCTCCTGGTTGACCTTGATTCATCATGTAATAAGAAGCATATTGCGCCTGCAAAGGTTGTTGATATTGTTGGTATTGGTCAGGAAAGTAACCTGCAGTTGATCCGTATGGTCTTGGATAGTTGGATATAGCAGCCTGCTGAGGTTGCTGCTGCTGAGGCTGTTGTGATTGTTGGTAGTATCCATTGATTGGCTGTTGAAGCTGATGTTGAGGTTGTTGTGCACTTCTATAATCTGCGCTTTGTTGTGGTGGTTGAACTTGTTGCTGAGCAGAAGATATTTGAGGTTGAATAGTTGAAGTAGAGTCTGGTGTTGAAGACTGGACTCCAGATTGAGTGTTTGCAGCTGTAGATTGTGATTGTTGCGATTGTTGTGGACTAACTGATGCACCATTTGTTGATGTTAATGTTGGTTGTTGTTGAGAGCTAGAAGTCGGTTCTAATGAACTAGCGGAAGGTAAATTCGACATTATCTTTTATTAGAATTTTTTTTTATAATATAGTACTAATTGATAACAAAGTGCAATATATTATTACAATGATGATGAAAGTGAAATGAAATAAAATAAAAGGGAAAGAAGTATAAATCAATAAATAAAACAACATTTTGTCCACAAATTAAAAACTTCGACAAGTCGCCTAACTTCCAGTTCAACTTTAGTAACTTCTGTTAATCTTACATAACATCACATTTGCATACATTTTTTTATGCATTTATGCTTTACCAAACTTTATTGAAAACTTTAAAATTTCTTATTTTTTGCTTTTTTCCGCTTTAAATTTCTTCTGTATTTCTGTAAATTCGTAAACAAAATTCAGCCTAGCTTGACTAACCAACACTGAACTACACACTTATCAGAACAAGCACTTTTTTCCCAGCCTGGTGCTATCAAAAAAGCTCTTTTAGTATCTAAACGATCTATTGGAAAAGCGGATTCTTCTCTTTCGCGATCGCACCTTGTACGCTTTCGAATCTGTCGCCTGTACAAATCTATCTGTGTATCGTATATATATTTAAACTCTGTGAGTGGAATGAATATGCGACACTTTTTTTGGTTCAAAATCGCGTCGTCATATAATATCTTGAGTTGAGCGACGAGTAGCAGTGGTGGAACTTGCTAAACTTTAACAAACAAAATCGCAAGTTTATTGTTTAGTTGTTGAGTCACGTCATTGAATCATGTCACTAATAGGTTTCTTTTTATACAAGAGCCTTACCCCAAGAAGTTTAAGGCCATACATACCTGGCAAAGCTGTTGGAACTGCTAGGGAACGTCAACTTCAAATGTAAATACATGGCATGAACAGGAGGCACAGATAGTTATGAGACACACACATTGGTTTTCTAATATTGGCACATCAGATACAAATTACAAGCGTTCATCAAAACGTTGTCGTTATCGCATCAGAAGCCTTATAGTTTATATAGTCGATAAGTGTCTATTTTTAGGAGTGTCATCCAACTTTTTAACAGAAACAGTTTTAGTTGTATACGACAGCCGGAGAAAAAAACATGAAAAAGAAACTAAAAAAAGAATAGAATGCAATGCGCAAAATACGCCATATTGCCAACGACTTCTTGTTATATAGATTTATATACAGAGAGAACTGTATTTACGCCCTGTAGATGTCTCCAGTCTACCCCAAACACTCCGCTCGTCTAATACGTCTGGTTATAAGTATTCTGCCCATCAGCATATTCATCATAACCTAGTGCTTCAACTGGAGCAAAACCCGTTAATGACACTCTACGTGTGGCAGCTTGGTTGGAAAAAACAAAACATTTACACGTGACTGACGCGATTTTGAATCAACGCGTCTGTTCGTTTAGTTGAGGAGCGCGTTTTTATTTTAAGCGGTAGATACGTAATAAATCGATTTATCTCTTATGATAAAACAATAAAACAACAGTAAATGCTAAAAGGCAGCCATGTTTAGACAATCAAAAAGAAGAACAGCGGGCCGTAAGAATTTCGATAGTAGCATTAATGGTAACGGTAATGGTTTAATAATATCAACGAATGAATCAAAGCTATATGAGAGTTTTGGAGATTCAAAACTATCAATGTATGAAATTCCACCGGTTGGTGAAATAACGCTAGAAGAGTTTGAAAACTTTGGAATCGATAGACTGAAAATACTGGTTGAGATTGAATCACTATTACTGAGAAATAAGTCTTACAAAGAAATTGAATCGACAATAAAGCCTGTACTTTTGAAGAACTTACCTATATCAACGCTCTCAAAGGCAAATGCTGATAAATACAACCTGGAAAGAAAAAAAGACCATTATTCTCATTTTATCTTGAGACTGTGTTTCAGCAAATCAAAAGAGTTAAGAGACCGTTTTCTGAAATCAGAAACCTTGCTGTTCAAAATCAGATTTAACTCATTGTCGTTTCAAGATCAACAGATTTTCATCAAGTCGTTAAATTTTCCGTGGGAACATGTAAAGCAAAATGAAAAAGATTTTCTGAAAAACGAGTTGTACAATTCGATCTCTCCTTCATTATCAATTGTATTGAATCTTACGGATGAAACATCAAAACTTAAATACTTTGAAAATGAAAGTTTTATCAAGGTTCCATTTGAATTTGTCTCGGAATTAGTTTCTACAAGGCAAATATTTGTCAAATCTGGTTTTGCATATGTTCCCCAGTTTTTGCAGTTGAACTTACTGCTTAATGAATATCGTGAGAAATTAGAGACAGAACTGATTCTAACCTCTCATTCAATTCCAAATCTAGATGAAAATGACAGACTGTTACCAATTCTGAATCATTTAGCTTCAGGCTCCACTATCACTGATACACAGGAATTTGGAATAAATACAGACCCTTCAGAAATCAATTCAGAAACTATCACTTCGAAAAAAATAATGTCAAATTATCCATTGTGCGCAAAAAATTTAATGACGGGCTTGAAAGTCAATCATCATTTAAAATATACCGCACGTCAACAACTGTCTTTGTTTCTGAAAGGCATCGGGCTGTCTGTAGATGAAGCATTGAAATTCTGGTCTAGTTCATTTACTTCGAATAATTCAATGACTTTGGATAAATTCAACAAGGAATACAAATATAACATTCGTCACAACTATGGTCTAGAAGGTGCAAGAATCAATTATAAACCTTGGGATTGTAAAATTATTTTATCAAAACCCAAGCCAACTAAAAACGAATTTCACGGTTGTCCATACCGAGATTTTTCAACCGATGTTTTAGCTAGAGAATTAAACTCAATGGGTATAAATGACCCTGCTGATTTGAATAATGTTTTGGATAGTGTTTCGAAGACAGATTACACAATTGCTTGTACAAAAGTTTTCGAACTGACTCACAAAATAATCAATCATCAAGCCATGAAAGCTGAAGGTCATATTGCACATCCAAATTTATATTTTGAAAGATCAAGACAGTTACAAAAAAAAATTGACAATGACGAAAAGAGTATGGATTGATTTGTTTTTCTAGTATGACTGTCTCTCTCTCTATTTATTGATATATCTCTATTACTGCCTGGTATATCCTACAATTTTATTATAGACAGTATAAGATATTGTTATAATACCAAAAAAACCAAACGTTCTATTAGTTCAAGTCAGCTACCCATTGATCAAACCATTTTAGATTGTTGAAGAGATCATCAGTGGTTTCATTATTGTACAGTTTGCTTAACTCATCAAATATATTTGGTGATGTGTCATCATCAATTGCATATACATTTGAGCCGTTAGAGGCAACTTTATCATTTTTTTTATTTTCATTGGCTTTGGTTATAGAGTTACTAATATTATTCATTTTATTGGTGGAGATGTCGTTGATATGTTTGTTAAATTTATTAATATTGATGTTTACCTTACTGCCTTTCGTTGGATTATTTGCAACATTTCCATGCTGGTTTGAAATTGATGAATCTACATTTTCAATACTGTTTTCAACACTGTCTCCAACCTTACCAAATTGTAAAAATTTGACTTGATTTACCGAGTCTGAGCCATGATCAATACCTATTTTTTTTAAATTTAGACTCGAATTATTAAATCGTTTAGAAACCATATGGTTTAACATTTTTAATGCCCATAGACACTCTTTAGCCATACTTGCATGATGTTCTAGAATATTGAAGAATGTTATTGAGTTGGATAAATTTGATAATGATTCCTTTACAAACAGACCCGTATTGATTAATATTATACTTATGATTGAGACATTAAATGGTAATGATAGATTTAGCCACCACGGAATCATTAATAATTCCTTATCCTTGATTAAGTTCAAAATTTGAACAGTTTCTGTAGAAGTTTTTACCAGCTTTTGAATTTGCGAAGATGATGATTCACTTTTGTAATTTGGATGATTCAAGAATTTGAACAAGGATTTATTATTTAATGTTAAAATTAAATCATTATAAAACAATTGAATCTGGTAAACTAACAAATTTGACTCATTTTCTTTTAAAAAAATGTAATTATCACACCATTCTTTCCAGATCTTTAAATCGCTCTCTATTTTTTCTAATTTTTGGGTTGATATATTTTTACAATTGAAATTCTGAGCAGATCCTGCAATATCAGCCAAATGAATCATAGCCAAAGCTGGTTTACTCAGCCAATCATCATTTTCTGAATCAAAATCCCAACTTGGCTTACTTAAATTGATAATATCGTCAGTTAACTCGAAATGTTTACCGCTCTGTAATCCATAAAGCCTATCCCATGTATAAACACACCAAAATATGCGTTGATGCTTTTTCATATCATACTTTTTACTATGGCTTTCCGGAAACTTATTAAAATTCAATGACATGCCCTTCAGCATTCTGATTGCAATTCCAAGAGAATACCATGATGAATTTTGCCTGTGACAAGTTCTTAAATATAGTGTGATAAGCAACCAAGTTTGAATAAGCTCAAACGATTGCCATTCAAAACTCAAGGTTTGAATAACTTCATATGCGCTTTCAAATAATGTTTCTTCCAACTTTGGTGTTATTTGGGCCTTGATAGAATCCGGTACATTGGGATTGTTCTCTAGAAAACGCAGCGAAATCGCGTAAACTAAATGCAAGATTGATGTGAATAATCTCGATGAGCTTTCGTTTGAGTTTTTTGGATTATTACTCAGATTTTCTATGTAGCGATCATATTGATTTAAAAAAACTGATTTGTGAAGAATAACAAACAACGGATTTATATTATTAAGAAAATGATTGATTAAATAATTACTGAGCTCGAAATTTTCCTTGATGTTCAGATCTAAAATGCTTCTAAAAATGGGCAATTTTCTGGAGTTTAGGTAATGGCCACCTGACATGTTCCAACCATAAAACTGAATTCTCGGTATAATTAAATGTTTCTGTGATTCTTTTGGTAATGAGTTGAAGATTAGGGCTCCAAATTCATGTGGTAGAATATTCTGAAACCTTCTCATTATTCTCCATTTATCTCTTGAAAAAGTATAAAGATCCCCCTCTGTTTCATCTTCTTCTTTGACATTACCTTCATTGTCTTTACGAACTTCCTGACTCTTTAACATATTCTCTAAATATTGTATTCTATTCTCTAAATAATTAACGTAAGCTGGTGAAATCGTGGAATTTTTTTTTTGCAAAAGGGTGTCGTGATCTAAACTCAAAGGAAGAAGTGACTGATTTGGAAAGTTATAATTGGTTGGTACCTGAGTTGACGGCACAGTAGTATTGTTGTTATGCGGATTATTCACAGTATATTCGCAGTTATGACCATGTTTCGAGCACGTTAAACATGGCAGTTCACCGTTACACTTAGTTTTCTGCTTCTTACATCTGTCGCAAGCTTTTCTAACTCGCAAGCGGCTTTGTTGGGTTTGTTGATTGATTTCAAATTCTTTTCGTTTTCCATTATTGTTTTGATCATAGCTATCGTCATTCAAAAGGTGATTTAACGTATTTTTTTGATAATCGTTAGCAATATGGTAGGTTTGATTAGCATTGTTCAAATTCATCACTATTAAAATATGTGAAAAAAAAACCAAAGTATGGGTACTGTTTGAGATTAGTTTAGAAGAGTTCCAAATTATAATATCATTATCATCCTTTCACTTCAAGTTAATTAAATTGAATTATTCAGTTCCGAATATCCGGAAGGCAATTATGTCCTTGAAACACCCTCGGAAATTTCTACTCTATATAGTTGGTATTTAATTTGAGCTAAAACATTTTCAAATACTAAACATTTATATACAAGTTCTAGATCTATATATGTATATACAGCTGAGGAACTCTAGAAATCGGGTGTGTGTTTGTATTTGTTTTCCTCAACAAGTCATTACATCGTGTAAGCTACCTTCATTCAATTTATTTTCCATCAGTTCCTGAATCTGAATCATGAGGAATACCACCTTTTTCGAAAGGTAACTCGTTTCTGGCTTCTTCTAGCATTGGAATAATGCCCTGTTTCATGAGTGCGACCTGTGAGGTTTGTTAGCTCACAAAATTCAAAAGTGCGTCATAACGTAGTTGCGATACATACATCCACACAGTGCTTGTAGTCATGCCAAAGGTCTTCACATTCATTATTCAATGATTTACCGGCTAAAAACTCTAATGGTTTGTGTTAGTAAAGATATCCTTAACTATCTGAAAATAACGGCTGTGAGGTACCGATGATTATCCATAACGTACTGTCGGTATACCAGCTATTAAAACAATCATCATACTGCTTCTTAGCTTCAGTACATTCTTCAGCAAAACTAGCGGACATAATGTTTCCCATGCTTTGATTTTTAATTGATATACGATATGTCCTTCGAAAGTTGGTTCGAAAGTTTTATTGTGAGATTTGTTTATGGATTTCCAATACAAAATTTTCGAAATCAAGAAAGAAAAAGGTTTGAAGCTCTGTGGAATTATTATACAATAAGAGCAACAACCATCAATGTTCGATTATTAGATACACATACAAAATATTAGTTATTGTTGATCAAGTCGCCATGTCAGCATCGGTATCTCTGTCTTCACCGTTGTCACTCCAGTTGATTTCGGTGCCTTTGTCAAATTCTCTATATCTTTCATCTAAAAACGTATCAAAGTCATAACTCCCCAATACGGATTTACCAGGTATTTCTTTGCAATTAGATATTTCAACAGGCTTGTTTTCTTTCTCCAATTTGCTAAACAGGTCGCCATTGGGTATCTGTACTTGCTGTACTTGAATTGGTGGCTTCGGTTTATTGAAAATACTTTGAAAATTCACCTCTTGAGATGACGATGCTTCCATGGGTTGCGTGGATTGAGTTTGTATTTGTTGATCACTGGATGTCTGAAACAAATCGTTGCCGTTTGCAAACAATGGGTTTCTAAAAACACGTTCAGTTGTTTGGTCATCTTCTCTATTCTGATCGTTATCGGCAATGATATTCTCTGTAGCTAGTTGAAAACTGTCAAAGCCACTATCGCCTTCATAACCGACATCATTCAGAATTTTGTTGACAATTTTATTTGCAACTTCTTTAGCGGGGGTTTTTATTAAGTTTCCTTTTTCTGTTAACGATGTAAAATTGATTGTAACAGGTGGTGATAAGTTTGTAATAATTTCACTGTCAGAATTTTGAAATTCGTTTTTTGTTGACAAATTGTATTTTGGAGTCTCTGGAAACCTCTGTTGAGTATTGATTTTATCTGTTAAACTGAGAAACATCCTTTGGTTATTAGGAGTTGATATTACATTTTTCTTGGATGAAATAGGAATTGGTGAAAAATCGACTTGTGATTTCAGTTCAGGAGGTGAATCAAACGGACTAGAATCAAACTGAGTAACCATTGTCGATTTTCTTCGTTTCGCAATTTGTTGTGGAGTTACTGAATTAACAATACTATTATATTTCGAATTTTTCTTTGGTGTTAGCTGGATCTTCAAGTTTGAGTCGAGTTGTTTATGAATTGTGTAATTCTTTTCATTATTGTTCCTAACTGCATACATGCTGTTATAAGCTTTTTTAGGGTTTATATCTGTATCTGAGTTATTATTAAGTAACGTGTTTCTTTGTAATATTGGAGTGGTTTGAATTATTGTGCTATTGATATTTGATATGTTTGTAATTGGTACTTGTAGTATGGAATCAGTCTCATCGTATTTGCTGTTAAGTACAGGCATTATCGGATTGAAATTCTTTAAATTAATGGTGTTATGATTTGTAGTTTCCTGGTTCGTACTTTCTCCAATCACCTCATCTTTTTCATTTTGTAATATTTGCGGGTATCTTTCAGCTGCATCGTCGACCGATATTATATTTTCACCACCGTCCAGTTCCATAATATCATTGTTAACGCTTTGGTTTATTGGAGAATCTAAAGATTGAACCTCCTCATAACCAGTTAACTGAACATTTGCTGAAGACTCCAGAAAACTTTTCCAAAAATTCACACCGTTCCAGATTTTCTTGGAACTTGAGTGGTAGTTTTTGATTATCGGCAGAAGCTTGTCGTTTATGATTTTATTTGATTTTGATAGGTTCGTATCGATTTTTTGCAAAGTCAATGTGATCTCTTGCTCCAAATGTTCTAATTCTTGTGTTTGCAAAGAGGACTCGGAGTTTTTATTTGGAGTTGTAACAAACACAGACTTCCTTCTAGTGGAAGACGAAGGTCTCTCTTTTTGACCACTTGACAAGGAGTACCTTTGAGACATCGTACTTTAGAAAAATAGCGTACTCTATTCTTTGTTTACGTGTTGTTGTTTTTCTTTTTTTAAATTTAAGATTGTTTCTCACGTGATCTAGAAATCTATCGATCTGTAAGTGAAGCACATGCGTAGACCTGTACAGTTTATACCAGGGAATTACCAGATACGTGTTATTTTATAGTTGGAAAAGCACAAACACTTGAAAGTTCTGAAAAGAGATGCTCCCGTATAGTATGAGTACACTGCACCAATATATAGCTAAATAATATGTGTATATGTATTCATTCATCAATTAGTAATGTGGTCACAGTGCTCGTAACTATTTTCAAAATATTTAGACGGATAGATGGTTTTCTGATCAAAACGATAGTCCAATGATATTGATAACGATCGATAGCAGTTCTGAGTCTTCTGTGTAAAGGTATGCAGCTGCTGTAAAGATTCGGACTGCTTAGTATATATAAGTTAGAACTATAGAGATACGTTTATCATCGCAGTAAAAGAAATGCTAAGACGCGAGATTTAAAAATCTCGGTAACTAATATGAGCAAAAAAACTTTCGTTCGAATCTACAAATGCTTGAAATCCAAATTTAGGAATATTTGTTTTAAAAATAGTTGAATAAAATATTAAGGAGCGTGATAGTATTTTCAATTTGTTTTACTCGAAAACGTCCAAGAATTACAACAACGAAAAAAAAATTGTCTATTGCTGTTTCATTTCGAAATCGATTGTTCCGGATAAATTATATATTTGGTTGAACATAGCCATATTTACATTTTTTATATTTAAATTTATGTTTTTCTAAAAAAAATTATATCCAATCTTGAATAACGTGTCATCTCGAAGACTTTACCTTATCAAATCTTTATGAAGATCATCTTCATTTAAACACATCATTTCACTTTAATAAACATATCGAGAAATTAAAGAAAAATAGCTATTCGGTCAAGTATAATTTTGCACACGACCATTTATAAACAGAAACAATGGTTAAATTATTTCACCTAAAGAACTATTATTTCTTGGTTCCAATAATATCGTTCATACCATGGTACGGTATGTTGATTGCAATGTTATCATATTGGTCATTGTCAGGGCATCCAGTGTATTACTGGATGGATCAAGATCAGTCCCCAGTGTATATTAGTGATCTAGGATCCACTGTTATTAGACCATTATTCATAGCATGTTCAGCATGGCAAGGACTGGGATATGCAGTTTGTGTGGGACTAGAATACTACTTGAGAAATACTGGGAAACTGCAGTACTGGTTCAAGAAAAGTGAACGTAATTTCATCTTCTTCAGTCTGATCTGTGTTATAATTGGGCAGTTAGGTTTATTATTTTGTTCTATATTTGATTTGAAAGATTATAGCAACGTTCATTATAGAATGGTCATCATATTCATTATCTTTGTTGCTGTTGCAACAGCAGGTTTTTTACTTGAGTACTTACTAATGGGTATTCACTATAGAACCATTCATCCAACTCACAAATTTTTAAACAAGTTCATGATCAGTTTTTTTTTGAAACTAGTATGGTTAATTGTTGCTATTATATTTGCTGTTTGTTTTGCATACTATAACACCAATGATCGTGATTCATTAGCTTCCTGTTTTGAATGGACCTTAGCATTTTGGTACGCTGGTATATTCTTATGTTTCAGTTATGACTTCTATCATGCCGCAAAACATGAACACAAAAATCTTCCATATATTACTAATTTAGATCGTTATGATTACTACAAGTATAATCAAAATTTTGACAGCTCTGAGTATATGCTAAAAAACGAAGTTGTCACTAACGATAGAAATAGTGCTTACAGCGCAATAACTTATCCAGAAGGTGTTCTTACTAGATAATTGTTCCACGGATTCACTTGTATAGTACATTTAATTGAAAAAAAAAATATTTAATTTGAAGACGTAGAGATGATTTGATTTGTTTGTATCCGAAATCCTTATTTTTGAAATTTTCGACTTCACGATGTAAATACTTTCAATTTTAATAACGAAAAGAAGACGAGGCATAAGAACAAAGACAATCGATAATGTCTAGAAGAATCAAACAGTTAGACTTGAAAAAGTTATTGAAGGACGTGTCTGATTATAAAAATTATGATCGATTGTATAAGCAAGTATCACTTGATAATGAAACACATCGTGACTAGCTAACAAAACTAAGACTTATCTCTGAAAATACAGATTCTGTACTTGATTTTATTCAGTATTCGTCGATATTGGTGTCCCAAATCATTTTAAAGACTCCGCTGATTAGAAAATATATAAGATTGTTGATTTTTAGATTACAGATAATAGTATCGAATAGAAATAAAAAATTGTGTTATGAATTTAAGCACAGTACACCATCAGCATCGGAATCACAGATTTATTATAGCAAAACGTTAAGATCAGTATATTCATACATATCAGATGTAAGAATTTCACAAAGCATATTTGAAAGCATCCCGTACATCACCACCATATTGCGTAAATCGTCGGTTCTGTTAGAGGCTTACCACAATAAAAGGTTAACCACTGAATTGTTTGAGAAATTGAATTTGGATAAAGCACTTGATGATATAATGTTTCTATCATACTTTAATTACCAAGTGCTAGAAAATTTGGCGTTTTTAATGGATCATAAGTTTTTATCACAAAACGCGTTCAGCTTCTTACTGTTGAAAAAAGATAAACAAAGAATGAGCACCGTTAATCCATCTGATTTCTATTATTTATACTCTTGCCGTTTTTGGAATTTTGCGGTTGTTCTCGATATATTGAAGAAATTTAAAAACAATCAAAAGATTCCGATCAGTTGCTTGTTCAATCTGATTTTAAGTTATCATTGGAGCTTGGAAAGTGGGTTTTTGAATCAACCTAATTTTGCAATTATTGGCTGGACTAATAGTTTCTTAAAATTTAGAAGTGTTTTACAAAAATACTTTGAGTAGGATAATAACATGATATATATTCATTTGATAATCTATGAGAAAATACGAAATAGATACTTATAGTTATTTATGGTACAACAATAATCATACAAGGGCTAACAGCTTCGAAGTAACAAGATATGCTGCACTCTGATTCCTAAATTGTCTAAATTTCAGGGTTCTTTATTAAGAAATCAACGTGATCAACCAGGATACTGCAAAAATCGTTAGGATTTTGTTTCCAGTATTCTTTCAATTTTAAACCTATTAAATTTTCCAGCACAGGTGAATAACCTTTATAGTCTTTACATAGAAGACTTGCCATGATCTGAAAAACACGTAGTTCGAAGTCATAACCGGCATCATCTGTTGATCCACCGTACATTCGTCTATGTTCTCCATTCTTTTTGATGATTTCGTTGTTTTTTATTAATGCAACTGGTATTAATTTTGGATAGGATAGATGCATGAAAAAAACCTGAGGAGCTTTGTACGCTTCATCATAATCTAAATTATTATTTTCATTATAAACCAATCCGTTTTCAAAATTCATATAGTCATATATTGGATCATGTTGCCCTAGTGCTTTACTATGGTACCCTAGTTCATCATGATATCCAATAAATTTGAAGTACTGTTGAACCTGATAATATGAAGAGTTTGTTATTATTGCGCCCGCTATAAATGTTTCTTTGTCACCTTCACCTGCTGAACCTTGTGTGAACAGAGGATAATAATAGCTGGGGCCAAAAATATTATAATATAGCGACAGAAGTAAAGTTTTCAGATGTTTTGTTTTATTTATTAGAATCATTCCGCTTTCAGATGATGGATTTGGCAATGTATTTTCAAAATCATGATATGTTACATCTTTTTGAAGATCAACATTTGTTAAATCTTTGTCTTTGAACGGTCCTCTTACAATCTTGTTTGTAACTTCAAGTCCGGCAATCTTGTAAAAATTTGGATTCGTCGTCCTAGACCAGCAATCGGGCCATAATACTAAGCCAGTAGTTGTAAATGGTTTGTTATCAAACAGTAAGTCAGGATTTTTCATTGGCACGTTATCGGCGTCCAAAAATAAAATATTTTCAAATTTTGAGATCAAGAATGCCAGATTCTTATATTGGTAGCCAGAAATTTTGACATTGTTCTTAAGAAGCTTTGATAAATCTCCTAACTCCTCATACAAAATAGAACATCTTGCATTGTATCTGGGTAGAATCTCTTCACAAAACTCACGTTCATATTCTTCCTCTGTTCCAATGAATACTTCAATTGGTAATTTTGAACCAAGGTTTCTCAGTTGTTCAATGCTTATCAAACTTAGCCACGAAAACTTTATTCCACCAACAAAGATAATTCCATTCCCGCTTGGTTTCAGAATATCAGAACCGAAATGTAGATGGTTGTCGTTCAATACAGTATCTAAGTATCCAGCATGATTTTTTTTTAGATTCTTTATAGTTTGCTGGTTGATATCCAGTAAACTCGACAAATAATCATATGAAAAGACAAAATCTGTATCAGTTGCAAATTTTTCCTTCGCAATCTCGTTTGTTTGATATTCATTCAATTGTTTTGCCAGCGGAAAGTTATTATTTATGTTCTGAAATACCCATTTGTACGAGTCTTCTAATTGGGCTTGAGTGTAGTCTTTTAGATATATGTTGAAATTTGTTGTTCTATATTTGAATGGGAAGTACTTCCCAGTAGTCAATGATGTTGTTGAGTATAGGAATATTGAGAATACGAAAACAAAAACCACCAACCTTTTCAATTTCTTAGGTATTATTCTCTTCATTATAGCTTCATCTATATTTATATTAGTTTGTAGTGTGTTCTGCCCATAGAAGTTTTAGTCCCTGTATCGTTATTTGATTTGAATCAGCTCCGTTACCTCTTTTAACCAAAACAGCAAAATCACAATCGCTGGAATTGAAAACAAGACTCAAATAATTGAAAGTACAACAATTAACTAATAAACAAGTGAAAAAAGTGCTTTGATTGATAATCTGATTAAAAATATTGAAGTTCGCTTCGAAATGATTTTTTTTTGGTTAGATGTGGTGGTGATAACTCAAACGAAAAAAAAGATCTTGCTTTTGAAATTTACCCGAATTTGAGGTTTCAAGCTTAACAATAGTTTCGATATTTCTTCATAAATTCTACAAGTTATAATGTTTGTAAAGTTGAAATCGAAACGATGTGGTAGCTGTTCTAGTTTAACTATTATTTTTTTGATCTTTATTGTCCCCTGTAAGGTTGCTTGCTGCTTTCGACTCTTTCATGAATATTGCCAATTTAGGAAATATCTGAACCAGCAACGAGGAAACTATATATTTCTTTTCATGGAAACAGCAAAACAACAGAAGTTCGAGTCAATATCCATTTATAAGTACTTGTTAGATTCTTCGAGCCTCTCAACAACTTTGCATCACCTACTTCCGATGTTCCAACACCGTGTCTTGAGAAAACTACAGAGTAACTGAGTCAGAATAACAATCAAAATCATATTAAATTATAATATTCGTAGGAAATATCAAAACTATATGGATCAAAATAAACAAAATTACAACAGTAGTAACAAAAATAAAAACAAAAGTGTGAGAAGTCAATATAAAAACATTTTGTTCGAAGCAAATATAACGAAAATCAACGCAAATTTACAAAACTTGAGAAATGAAAATAAAAGTAAAATAAAAAATAATTAAATAAAGTAAAGTTAATTGAGTTATTTGAACTTGACGCTAAAGATTCTGACCTGATATTACTTTGTAACAACCATAACGATAAAAGTAAGTTCTAGCACATTAAAACTCTTCTTTGAAAACCCCCTGGGATAGTTTTGCTTTAGCCTCCAAATCATCATCATTGGCAGTCTCATCAAAAGCTTCATCAACGGTAGTATCGTTACCAGTAACTTCTGGATCAACAAGTTCTTTGAGCTCTTTGGATGGCTCTTCAACTACAGGTTCAGCACTCTCTTCGACGATTTTGTCTTCTGAAGCTTCTGGAATTGATCCTTGAGAAAATCCTGAAAATGTTGGTTTTAATTCTGTTCCTTCATCAAGGTTTGGAGTTTCTATGGTTGCAGGCTTTTCTGCTTTAGTTACAGTAGTAGTTACAGTAGTAGCTGCAGCTGTTGTGCTTGTTGCTGCCAACGCTGCTGCTGCTGCTGCTGCTGCTGCTGGAGCTTTCGCCTTACTGACTGGCGCTTTCTTAATTGGCTTCTTGACTGGAGTTGCCTTTGCTGCAGTTGGAGTTGCTTTGGAGGATCCACTATCATCATTGAAGATTGAAGATAGTTTTGAGGTAAAGGATTTCTTTTTGCCACTACCATTACCTTGTAATGAATTCTTTCTTGAGGAAAGGGAATTTTTTCTCGATGGTGGTGCGCTTAATTTCTTAGCAGAAGATGATGGTGATTGTTCGACAACTTTCGTTTTGGCTACTCTTGGTGGAGCAACGTAATCTTTTGGAATAACTGCGTCAACCATAGATGGTAATTTTGGTCTATTAAATTTTGACTTCTCAGAAACTGTTTCAGCAGCCTTAGAAGCTCCTGATAAGCTTATCGAATCCGTTTTTGAAACTACGCCAGACACATCAACAACAGATTTTGCAGAAAGATTCTCAGTCACCAAAGAAGGTGAAGTCACAGTTTCAACAGGTTTAGCTTGTTGTTCAGCCAATTCAGTTTTTGTTGGTGGTAAAATTTCTGCAATTTTTTTCTCTTCTTCTAAAGCTGCAATTTTTTCTTCTTTCAACTCAATCTCAATATTAACACGATTATTTTCAGCTTCGGCCTTTTGTTTATCGATTTCGGCTTGCTTCAATAAAGCTTCGGCCTCCAATTCATTTGATTTTTTAGTTTCAACTTCAGCTTCGGCTTTTGATAACTCAGCTTCCTTTTCCAGTCTTTCAGCATCCGTTATTGCGTTTCCCAAATTTTCTTTTGCAGTTACTAACACCAATTCAGCTTCTTCTAATTCAGTTTTAGAGTTTGCCAACAGCTCTTCTGCAGCTTTTGCTTTTTCAATCGATGAGTTTGTAATTTCTTCAATAGCAGTTTTTTCATCATTCAGTTTGTTGAAGTTTAATTCTTCCTCCTTCAATGACTCTAAAATTGGTGCTAGTTTTTCATCACGCTCTTCTTCAGCTAATTTGATCTCTTCGGATCTTTTAGCAGCAGCTTGAGTTTCTTCTTCTTTGATACGTTCGGCCTCAGCCTTTTTCTTGGAAAGTAATTCAGATCTCTTGACTTTTTCCTCGTTTTGTTTAGTAACTAATAAATTCTTTTGTTTTAATAGTTCATCCTTTTTAGCTTTTTCTAAATCAGATTTCTTTTGTTGTTGATCTTTTTTCTGCTGTTCTAATTCTTGTCTTCTTTTCAATTTTGATTCTTCTTTTAGTCTTTTTTCTTCCAGCTTTTTGGTGCGTTGATCTTGTCTCCATGCTTCATGAGCTTCTTTTTGTTCGACTTTTTTACGTTGTATTTCAGCGTCTTTTTTACGCTGCGTTGATGCTTTTAAATTAATGTCATCCAATACTGGATTAACAATTTTTTGAGCAATAGTGTTTAATTCAGCATGTGTCATGAATAAACCACCACCTAAATCGATCTTTGTTTTCAAGGTATCTCTTTTATCCGAATGTCTTTGAGCAATTGCTAATGCAGCTGCGTTAAACTCTGAGTTTGCGAATAAGTCTTTTGTTTGCAAAGATTTGTCAATACCTCTCAACGTTTTTGAGGCTTGTAGCTGAGCATTTGCCAAAACTTTTGGATCCACTAATGAATTTCTGTAAATTTCTAGTTCCTTTAATCTTGGGTCTTCCGGCAACTTGAACTTTTGTGAAGCCAGAGCACCTACAGCAGCAAAGGCTTCTGTTGATCTTGTAGAGTCACCAGTAATTAAACCAGATCTATAATCTCTTTCAGGATTGTGTCTTTTAAGCATTGATTTTACTGCATTCGATTCCGCGCTAGAACTGATCTTGCCAATATCGTAGGTCGAACGAGAAGTGTTAACACCATTTCTAACATTATCAAACTCATACAACTCAGGTAAACTTGCAGACGCAAACGATTTCGCAGGTTTCGACGAAACTGAAGCAGCTGCATTTGCAGATTCTTTATTTAAACCAGAAATTGAAGACTTGTCATTGAATTCATGTTTAATAGATCTGGCACTAATAGCAGCAAAAGTAGCATTTTCATCAACCGCACCTCTTGTCCAGGCAACTGGAGCAGTATCTCTTTTAGCAACTAATGCTGCAGTTTGAGCATCAGCAGCAACTTCGCGCTTGTAAGGGTCGATCGATAAATCGCTTGAAACTGCCAGCAGAGCAGCAGTATCTGAAGCGTTTTCTGAGTTTGGAACTCCCACGTTCTGAATATTCGGATTAGCAAAAATTCCATACTTCAATTTAGCTTTGTATATCGCTTCTTCACTCAACGGTTTGTCCGAATGCTGGTACGCATTGTAAGACGATGAGCCATTCGAAATCGATTCGGCGGCTAGCGAAGCAGCCCTGTTGTTGCTGGCAACGCCAATATTTGGAGTGTTTGGGTTCGAATAAATACCATACTTCAGTTTTGCCTTGTATATAGCTTCAGCAGACAGAGGTTTACCGTTCGTCTGGTAAACCGAAGAACGCCCAGTTCTTGTGGAGTAAGTATCGGAGTCAATTATAGACATTGCTAGTAATATTTCGAGATCCAACTGGTTGAAGAAAAAATTACTGAAAAAAACAACTGTCGTTAATTGTTTAAATATATCCTTAAGAGTACAAGGGATACATACCCTGAGCCAAATCACCTATAATTTTTTAGTGCCTGAAGGTGTTATTTTACCCGGCCTTAACGTTCTTGCTTTGATTTCCTCTTTGGGTAAGTAGTGTTTCCGTTTAAAGATGAAATGAAATTTTTAAGTGATTTCGGTGAATGAGAAGCCTGCCGGTGTCATTTCTGAGTCGATAGATACTGGTTGTAGAGCAGAGTTGGTGCAACGATACTGCGGTCCTACTGGTTTGTACAGACACAGACACATTCCCCAGGCTCGTCAGTTGTGTAGCCCATATCCATTTCGCTGGTACTCAGCGATATACGGTAATCTCTAGTAAGGTTCCTTCGCTAAAGGAGGTTTCCACGCCCATGGGCTCGTAACCTCTTATATATAAAGAGTTACCCGGTATTTTGAGACGAATACGACCCGCACAACCATCCCTCGGATGTAACAGAATCAGGTGTTTTGCATCATTTATCCATCAATCTTGAATTGAGGAAATGTGGGTTTTTTACCCGGCCCTGGGTACCTAAGTCCAGCCCAGACAGACAGCCATTGGATACTTAAAACATGACCGGCAGACCGTCTTTAGATTAATTATTAATTAAGAACAACAAACAAGCGTAGAGACAACTTTTCCTCGTGAGTACAGTGTAGTTTGTAGCTCTGTTTGCCTAATGTACGTATACGCATCGGTCTATTGAGTCTCTCTTTTGTAGTTAGTTAATCGATGTTGTGATCTCAATTTGCTCTCGAAACGACTGAGAGCATAATTCTAGAATCGAAATCCGGTTAACTTTGTTTATTGCATAATCACAGCTGTTGTATCAAGAATTATAATTTCAAAGTTGAATCATTCCGAACAATTAACTCAAGTCATTTGCTTTAACAGATTATCAGGACTATTCAATACTGTATTTGCTACACAACTCAATTGCTTATATCCCGAACATATTGAGCACACTTTTTGTTTTGAGAAACCTAGTTTACTAATTCATTGTTTGAGACAAGTTCAACTACAAACAACGAGCGGACCACCACACTTCATTGACTCTACAAACAAAAGAAAATGTCTGATATATTAATTCAATCAAACAAAAGCATCAACGGTACCTCAAACAACAAAGCACCTGATGACCCAGTACTGTCGATCAGCTCTCCAATTCCATTGGAGGCGTACCCTGATACAAACTACGACCTTTCTTCAATTTTAAGTACCCAACCTTATTCTCCGGTACCATTAAAATCGTCACTAAATTCGCAACAACTACAACTACAAAAGAGTCAAAACGACGATATATACAATATCCTGTTAAACATATCAGCAAACCCCTTACAAGCAAATAAAAGTTTATCGAGCACTTTACCATTATCTGTCGAAACTGTCTCGAATAAAACTCTTTATGATGGAAAGTTCAGAGTTCAGAACTCAAATAGTCCAGTTTACACCATAAACCCAAAACATTTAAACAACTCTGACAGTTCAATAAACTCTTTGATTTCAGATAACGATGATTCCAACTCTGTAACCTCAGGATCCTCAGTCTCTTCGGATTTTGATAATTACAAAAACGTCATCAGCTACAACAACAGCAAGAAGATAGATTTCTGGAATATGAACGACGAAGTTAAAAATGCTATTGAAACATGGGTTAATGAAAACCAGAGTCCAAACAATAACAATAAAAATAGCAATAATGATAATGGAACAAGCAACTCCAATGGTACAAACAATAACAATGGTAGTGCAAATAACAGAATTAAAAAGAAATATCAAAGGAAAAACAACTCAATAAGCATTCAACTAAATGGTTTGTCAGTTGACGAAAAACTCGTGAAAAGGAGAAAAAAATCTGTTGATGTTTCGCCATCACCAACACCGTCATATGTCTCGTCGTCGTCTATAACTGTACACCCTTTTCCATCAATATCAACCTCACCATCATCAGAATCCACAACACCTTCGATTTCGTCAACGCCTTCATTTGCAAACTCGATATCGTCAGCTCAGTTATTGAATGATGAAGAAGAAGAGGAAAAACCTTTCAAATGTGAAGACTGTCCAAAGGCATTCAGAAGATCTGAGCATTTGAAAAGACATGTCAGATCAGTTCATTCGAACGAAAGGCCTTTTCCTTGTAGATTTTGCGAGAAAAAGTTTTCAAGAAGTGATAATTTGGCTCAGCATTTGAGGACTCATAACAAACATAACGATTAGTACATTGTTCATACTAATTTTACGAGTGTTACATGGGGTATTTTTATGATGATTTTTGGTAGATGATTGTTAACGGGTTTTGAGTTTGTCTATCTATTATTTGGTTGATATATGTGTTCTTGGCTAGTCCAATTTGAGTGTCTTCAAGTGATTTGGGGTGAATCTCATTAGATACTAATATTTTTTTTCCTTTTTCTGAAATTCGAAATACTGTGCGTCTGGGTTTGGCTCCTAGAAACTTCTTTGTGATACTGCTCGTTCTAGTTACTTTCCCATAAGGTGAGATTCCTATGGATTTTCCCTCTTTATTTATACAATGAATCATCTTTTGCGTTTGGCCATAGAACCAAACTGGCTGGCTATATATCGAAATGTCTTCAGAGCTCAGCGGGGAAAAACTTCCACCGCGAGACAGACTGAAATATATACTTTTTGCCTTACGTTGAAGCCATACACGTTGTCCGGTTCTACAACTACTAAAATGCTGTTCAGGAACAGTGTTTTTTTCTTTTTATATAAAAAAGTTTACTTTTGCTACAGAAACCTGTCTGGATTTCTTTTTTGATGCTTTCTTTCTGGAACACAGTGAATGTTCCTCTCCATATCTGAATCTATATATCTTTGCTATATTTTATACGTTTATAATGATTGAATGATATCTTTAAAGGAAATCTCGTTAAATGTAAAAAAATGATACCTAGACTGGTTAAATTTCCTAATTTGGGACTTTTCAATGGTTTTTTAATTCGTTTTCAGATCCGTTTGTGTTTATGTTTTTCAAGT
Source organism: Wickerhamomyces kurtzmanii (assembly GCA_030572875.1). Classification (NCBI taxonomy): domain Eukaryota; kingdom Fungi; phylum Ascomycota; class Saccharomycetes; order Phaffomycetales; family Wickerhamomycetaceae; genus Wickerhamomyces; species Wickerhamomyces kurtzmanii. Next base: position 31,411 of record JAJMCJ010000024.1, on the reverse strand, counting down.
CGCTTGGTTCATTTGGGTAAAAAGATTATCTAATCAAGGTACCCACTTAGATCAAGAAGAGTAAAATTCTACAAAATATCTTGTTTATGTTACCGTGATAAGAGAATTTATACAACGACAACAATGAAATGTCGACTACAAACATTACCAAAGTTAACCTTATAAAGGATCAGTCTACAGGTGACAAGTATCTGAACAATTATAAACTACTGAAAAAAATTGGATGTGGACAACATGGAAGGGTCTATCTAGCGTATGATATCACTTCAAATGCTAAAGTTGCAATCAAGGAAATACCAAAATTTTCCAAACAGTCGTTATCGGTTCTATTAATATCTCGAAAACCAACGAATAATGGAAACAGTGCCGGTAACAGTATGAATAACAGCAGCTCGCAATTGACTGAAAACTTCAAAATTCAAAATGAGATTGAAATAATGTCAAAATGTAACAATCACCCATATATATTGAAACTGTTTTCAATATTGAACGGCCTGAATTTTAAGAAAATTTTTCTTGTTTTAGAATATTGTGATAACGGGGAACTACAATGGGAAATTAATAGGTACTCTATAAAACAGCTAAGAGAAATAACTAAAAATGTCGTTTTGGGTTTAGAGTATTTGCATCGGTTAAAAATCATCCACAGAGATATAAAGCCATCAAACTTGTTACTCGACAGCAATTTCAATGTTAAGATATCCGATTTTGGTGTGAGCGTGATTGTCAAAGATGGAGAGGGCGGTGACAACTCTGAATTAACTAAAACTATTGGAACTCCGGCTTTTCTGTCTCCTGAGTTGTGTCGATTGAATCATGGTGAAATAAGTTACAAAATTGATGTTTGGTCATTTGGTGTTACATTATACTGTTTGTTATATAAAAAACTTCCATTTAATGGGTGCAATGAGTTTGAACTAATTAATGATATCTTGACTAGTGAAGTAACTTTTGATGATGAAGACGATGATCGCGATGATGAAAAAACCTGTTTAACAGATAAAGAGCTAAAAGAGTTGAAAGAATTTAAGGATTTAATAGGAAAGATGCTAGTAAAGGATCCCCTGAAGAGAATTTCAATTGATGGAATAAAAAATCATGACTTTCTAATAAATAGTATGGACAGCAATGAGAGAAATAAGTTTCTCACGTTTAATAATAAGTATATATCACAGGCTTCATCGTGCCCAAAAAATCAACAAGAGTCACAAGTAGAAGACAAAAAAACAGGTCAAATTGAAAAGCTAAGTATGGCTTCAAAATTTAGACAAAATTTGAACCCACTCAATTGGAAAAGAAAGGTTAGGACCGACGAGATGGATACGTTCGCATTATCATTATCGAAATCACAGGAATCTCCAATCTCTTCAAGTTTCTTGAACAAGTCGGGGAGCGCAATCAACTCTAGACCATTATTTTCATCTAATTTCAATGCAAATAATCGTATAGTCAATTCCTCAAATAGCCTAAATTTGAATTCATTATTGCAAACAAACAATGACCAAATTGATCTATTGGATGACACAACATATACCAATCAGGATACCAATGGGTCTTTAGTATCGTCTTCTTCGTCTTCTTCTTCTTCTTCTTCTGATCTTTCGTCTATAAATAACAGTGGCATCTACAACGATCAAGACAACCAGCTGAGTCTCAAGATTTCAAGATCGAGCACTTTGAGCAAAAAGTACTCGAACACTTTAAAAAATAGCAGCTTGCTGAACAATGATATGGATGACAGTAATATTGGTAATAATGGTCATAATGGTCATAATGGTAATAATGGTCATAATGGTCATAATGGTCATAATGGTCATAATGGTAGTAATGGTAGTAATGGTAGACTTGGCGACAATAATGATAACAAAACGGGAATAAATAAAAACAACGTTAAGGCTAACGTTGGGGCCAAAAATGGGGATGTAAATGCTGGTAACCTGACAAGTATTAGTGAATATTTAAACTATATTGATGGCTAAACAAATGTGTAATATTTTGATAAATTATTCAACTAATCTGATGAGGGTTTAGACGATTTTATCGAAGATGTACAGTATATAGATTCTACTTTGTTCTTGTTCTATTGGGTGAAATTATATAGCAGGTTGGTTGTGTTGTTGTTAATATTAATATTTAAATATTCAAGCGAAATCATTGCGTTGTACTAGATTTTTGAAATTCCCAGCTCTGTTTATGAGTTTGGGTTTGACTTGATTGAACGAATTCAATTCGGCTGCTTTTAGTTGATCTGCAATTATGCCATAAGCTGCTTTCGTAATTTTCTTTCAGAAGTCCGTCTTATTTACTCATGGAACATGCTCAGATTTTAAGACAGTTTGTTGCGCCTGACGCACAGCAGCAACGTAACCATCACCAATATCATCAACAAACCAGTCATCGCCGGTCTTCCAAGAAAATGGTCTCTAAAGGAACAATTTATTCTTGCGTCTGTTTCTTTAAAGATACAGCACTTCTCAGATCTTGAAACTAAGCTACGTTTGGTGATTTCCTGCACAGGTATTCAATGAGTATATGTTTTTGTTGAAAACCACGCATCACTGAATATACTTTTCAATATCATGTTTGTGAATACTTTAAAACCATATTTTAGCCACATTAAACACATAATTTCCTGTCTCAACTGAAATCGGTCTCATTTCAAGATAGATCTGGTGTATTAAGTATCTCATGAGACACGATAATACGCCGATATGGAATACGTTATGTTTCCCTTTCCTCCTTCTCATTCTTATAGTTACTCTGGATACAAAGTTGTTTACCATAGTTTAAAACGAAACATGATGAACAGCGTTGAGATACGAATTGATCACAAAACGTACAAGGGTGACTTCAAAAGTTACATTTATTGCGCTGAGGTTAAAGTATGTGCGAGAAGCCTTGTACTATCTTAGTTTGTGTACGCCTTGTTGATTGCGTGTTCCAATGGTCTCACTTTATATCTTAAGTTCGGAGCACTTGTGGAGATAATAAGCTACAGGTGTAAATAGATTGACCGTCGGAGCAATGTATCGATGGTTATTGTATGTGCTTCTGTAGTTATTGGGCGTGGTATAATCGCAAAGGAATGTTCAGTTGGTAGGAAGCTCTGTTATGTTTACATGGTGTCTATTATATACACAATTTATATACAATTTATAACAATGTATACACAATCTGTAACATGATTTCTTAACTGATCAACCGATTACTTATTGTTTGAATAATGAGTGATAGAAATTGACTGGATGAGTTAGTGCGTCATTTTCAGACATAAATAAACAAAGTTGATTGATTAATTAACGCAGTGTCCATTTTTGAGATATTGTTCTCAGTGGGTTTTCTTTCTCACAAAGCGTGTAAAACTGACTATAATTTAGTAATGACCGCAATCACAATACTCATACACACATACTTACAACGTTGGTTACCTATACACATATATGTTTACAAACAACACGAACAACAATAGCGTATGAAACGATCTATAGAGCAAAATCAGGTATGCACCATTAAGCTTCACTAACAGCATATTGCAGGCATTGCATTGTATCTTCCTTTTTCAGTCAATTGTAAACACCGAGCCCATTTAGGAAAAATGTCAACCAAATCAATTTTTAAAGCACAGATTTGAGGATCAACTTGAAACGAATAAACTCCAATTTTTATATATCAGCGAAACTCTTCGCTTTTTATAATTATTAACTGTTCTAATTTCGAAAATCTTTGTGATATCTTTAATTTTTTTAAAAATTGATTTTGTGTTGTTGCTCTTTGGGTTTTTCAGTTTTAAGAGAAAAAAAGTCAGACTTACCTGTGTCTCGTTTTTGTGCCTTTAGTTCTTTCTATTCTGCAATTTTTTACAGCGGGTATTCATAAACTTTTCTATAATCTTTTTTGTTTTAATTCAGTACTGTTTCATAATTGCTTCACTAAAACAATGGATATAGATTCGCCAATTTATAAACCATCATTGATCAAAAATATTGAATTGTTTTTTTCTAGCTCACCGGATTCACCATCGTTTTTACCTCAAGGTATGATTCCAGGTAGAGGTAAATCAAGACCAACTCCAAAAAGTTTGAATACCCTGATAAGCTTAAAACGCGATTCAAAATTTGATTCGCCAACTTCTACACTAGCAGCAGATTTGTCACAGAATTTTCACATTCAAGAGTATGTAAAATGTGGTTTTTAAGCGATTTTGCCAAAGAAATGATACGTCACTTTTTTGCTCAATTCATGATAAGTATACTAACTAGTTACAGCAGTCAATCCGTTGGTACCCCTAGAAGATCAATCTCATTCAAAAAGAAATATCAGTATGAACAATCAGATTACGATGATTTTCAAAATTCACCACTGCTATCTAAAAAAAGTTCAAATTCAACAATCAGTAGCTCTAACCAGCATAGAAGGCCGCTTCAAAATATTTCAAACTCATGCCAATCATTAGAAACAGTAAGCTCTAACTTATCTTTGAAGTCGTCAACTTCAATATCATCATTTTCGAGTATTGATTCTGTATCATCAAATATAAGCACAACGACAACTACAAATAATTTTTTAAAGCCAAGAAAGTCTTTAAGAAGAGCAAACACATCAAATATAGAAACAAGTTCACAACATCATTATAGCGTCTCAAATATCGATTTTACAAACAGTAGTTCAAAACAGATGTTTATGGGCAATAACGATCTCGATAGTTTATGCGTTTCTTCACCGATAGATGAAAAAACTCTAGTTTTGGAAGATTACGATAAATCTGATGACGACAGTGATGATTTTTCCTCAAAAAGAGAAATAGGTTCTCCATTACAGAAAAGACCGCCAAGATCAAAAGTTCGTCGTACACACTCTATGTTTTATTCTCCAAAGGAATTAACAGATACAAATAATAAAATAATGATTGATATGATGCAAAATACCCCATATTCTTTGAAGAACAGCAATAATGAATTAGTTTCAAATATTGGAAAATCAGAAATCGAAACGTTTTATGTCAAGAATGACTCAATTGCAAGAATTCAAGTAAAGACTCTATGTAAAATATTAGATGGCCATTACTCAGAGAATTTTGATAACCTCGTTATTATTGATTGCAGATTTCAATATGAATACAACGGTGGACACATAAATGGTGCAATTAATATTTCGTCACAGCAGGAATTGGAAGAATCATTTTTAATCAATAGAAAATATCAAAAAAATGACAAAACATTGTTAATTTTTCATTGCGAGTTTAGTTCATATAGAGGCCCATTAATGGCATCACATTTGAGAAATCGGGACAGATTGATTAATCAAGACAATTATCCGCATTTAGATTATCCAGATATCTTAATCTTGGAAGGTGGATATAAATCTTTTTTCGATTTACAAAGTCATAGATGTTTTCCCCAATATTATGTTGAGATGAACGATCATAAACACAAAAATATTTGCGAAATAGAATTGAATAGATTTAGAAAAGACAGTAAAAGAATTTTAACTAAAGCAAATTCATTCCATTTTACCAACTCTTCAAAAGGCTTTTGTTCAAATAATCTGTTAGTCTCATCAAACAAAAAAACAACCGTCGATTTTAACTCAATTTCATCTGCATCTACAAAAAGGTCATTATCTTCAAAAGTGAATCAATTTCTTGATTTTTCTAAAACCTCCATTAGTTTGGGCCAAACACAGAACAGTGTGATTAATGATAGAAACAACGATGAAGCCAACATTGAGGAGGGTTTCCCATTTGGTTCAATATTCCACAATAAAAGTACAAACGTAGATTCCTTCTTTGATAGCAAAGAAATAATTGCTAATCTTTCTGATGAAGAAATCAAGCCTCCAGAATCATTGAATTTTAGTTTTAAATTTCCGCTACCCAAAGTAGCAGTGAATTGTAGTAGCAATCATATTAATAATGAAAATTGCCAACAGCAGATACAGTCATCCATATCATCGTCATCGTCATCGTCATCATCATCATCGTCATTATCTTCTTCATTTAAATCACATCATGGAGATAGGAAGTTACAAAGATCAGTTACTCAACCGAATTATTACTCCTAATTCTCAATAATGTTCGCAGTAACAAAAAACCATATTATTGTTTACACTCATCATTTTATCTTCGGTCATTATTGTTATTTAGCATTTTTATTTGATTTTTGAGCTTTCCATCTTCTTTAATTTTTATTCGTTAATCTGATTTTGCTGTTTTTCATCATGTTTATAGTTTGTCTCTGGATGAGATAAACAGAATATGTCTACGATTCAATCTGCTTAATTCCTCAAATTCTACTTTCATAGTACTTTTTTGTTCTATATACTATATACAAGAAAATTATCATTGATTGTTAATTTTCATGAACTTACATACTTCTTTAGTGTCAGTTGATATTGGTTATTATTATTTTATATTCGTACGACGCATTTTTTTCCTTGTCACACAAAACACCTGTGAATAAATACTTTGTTAATTATGTAACCCATAAGCTAGTATTCTGTACATATAGATTTTCACATTTACTTGTCAACATCAAAGAAGTTTAATATATTCTTGTCGAACAATTCCTTAGTTACAAGCTCTCTATATTATTAAGTTATATTCAAGTAAATTTAACATATTTATTTGTAGCTAGCTATTTTGTTTGGATCTATAAATAACAATTTTACTTTATATAAAAAAATAAAATTGATATATAATTAAATTTCGCCGCGATATATTGAATTACTAGGAAAGTCATACACTATTTTTATACTTTATCACTATTATGCAATTTAATTCTATAAATGGTGAAAAGTTATGAATTCATTAGGTCGTCTTTTTGGATAAAACCTATCTTACGACCACAATAGAGCGTCAAAGAATTATACAGACGTCTGCGTCTTATTTCCGAAACTGTCCGCAACATTTTTGTTTTGTATGCAATAGTGCTCAAAGTTGAGATCTTGATAAATAAGAAACTCTCAGTTCTGCAAATTCTGATCAGAATAATTTTAGTCACATAATAAAGTCAGAGTACAGTTTATCATGGGGATACAATAAAGGTTCAAAACGATATGTTACAGACGTCGTAGACAAGGAATGTGACGGGGCTTCAAACTATTGTTATCATCCATCTTTTCGTAATAAAATAATTGTCAAAGTCTGATTGAGATCGAATTTTTTAGTAGGCTATAATCACAGAAAAAACTTATGGTATGAGTCGAGCCAACTTAAAAGATGCTATTAAAGTAGGACTCGTATCGCTTTCGTGGTTACCTGTCTTTTTAGCGATTAATGAACATGTTGTGTATTTTAGCAAAATCGAAGGATCATCAATGAGACCCACGTTCAATCCGTCATCCTATACAAATGATTGGGTACTACTTTGGAAGTTCAATGTTAGAGAAAACTTAAAAGTCAACGATGTTATATTATTTAGAAGCCCAGAAGATCCAGAAAAAGTTGTTTGTAAAAGAGTAAAAGGTATTCAAGGAAACCAAATATTAACAAAATACCCATATCCTAAGGAAACTGTATTAGTTCCAAGAAATCATTTATGGGTAGAAGGCGATAATTCCACTCAGTCAATAGATTCTAACAGATATGGATGTATAAGTACTGGCCTGGTTTTGGGAAAAGTAGTTAATATAATATACCCATTTGAAAGATTTGGTGGCATAGCTAGCGGTGGGAGAGAAGCCAGATTGAATTTAAGAGGATACGAAGAGTAGAAAGAGCAGGTTTCTTCCCTCAGAATTCACTGTAGAGTTTATTATTAGAGAAAGACATGTATTATAAATTGAATAAATGATATGACTTTATGACTTCATTCTCTGAAAAGATTTTCCTGTAAGATGAGATCTTACTTTGGAAAATACTTCGAGGTCATCCATTGACTGATGAGATTGCTGCCGTTATTTTTACGACAACGAGGGAACTGCTCGAATAAAAATATACAATTTGATAAGAAATATAGATAGGATACCAGTAAGTTTTAAAGCTACTTTACAAGACGTTTTCTACAACTGGGTTGACTATAATACAAGAGCAAGAGCCTGGTACAGGCCTGTCCAGTTTCTTCATAAATTGTGTTCCAAATGTGTTTAGAGACTTGACTAGCAGTCAATAGTCACTGACGTGATGATGAGCTGCGAAATGCTCATCCGAAATCTAAGGATAACGGACCGTATGCACGGACCGGCTTCCAGCTAAAGAGAACTCTAATGACTGAAATCACTTTTGAAAGTTAATCTTTTATTATAAAACTATGTCTCGCTACAGTTGTTCTTTTTTTTTCAGATATAAATATATAGAAAATAGAATGATCACAATAAAAGAAAGGTTAGATGATTTTCACAGAGAAAATAAAAGAATATGTGATTTTGTACTCAAGATATCAGATTTTTTTGTAAAACAATGGTTTTTTATTGGATTAGCAGTTTTTGTTGCCTTAGCACACTCATACCCAAACGTTGCTTGTCATGGTGGTCATATAGCTGGACAATATTCGATTGGCTACGGTGCGGTCGCTTTAATTTTTTTGCAATCTGGTTTGTCAATGTCAACAAAGCTCCTATTAGTTAATATGAGTAACTGGAGGGCTCACTTAACAGTCTTAGCTATTTCATTTCTGGTTACATCTTCGATAATATTTGGCTTTTGTTGTGCTATAAAAGCTGCCCACAATGGAGAGATAGATGACTGGCTCTTGATTGGATTGATAGTTACATCCACCTGTCCTACTTCTGTAGCGTCAAACGTTGTAATGACAAGACAAGCAGAGGGAAACGATTTATTGAGTTTATGCGAAGTGTTCATTGGTAATGTTTTAGGCGCTTTAGTGTCACCAGCACTATTACAGATGTATACAAGTTCCACAACTTGGAAATTTGGTAATCCAGCATCCAATAGCTCAATTAATGATCTCTATAGAGAAGTTATGAAACAAATTGGCATCTCTGTTTTCATTCCGTTATTTGTTGGCCAAGTTCTACAAAATATTTTTCCAAAACAGGTGCGATGGACATTAACCACTTTTAAACTGAATAAAGTTGCCAGTTTTTGTTTGCTGCTAATTATGTGGAGTAGTTTCTCTACAGCTTTTCGTCAAAATGCATTTACATCTGTTCCCCCAACTTCAATAATTTTTTTAGTTTTCTTTAACATTGGTATTTATTTATTCTTTACACTTATTTGTTTTCTGAGTGCAAGACCTATGTTTTTGAAATACTTATTCCATGAGAAACCATCTGGAAATTCATCTAAGGTCTACACCATTTGTTATAAGGTTTTTACACCATTTTATTACAACAGAAGAGACACCATTGCAGTTATGCTTTGTGGTGCTGCAAAAACTGCAGCTTTAGGTGTTTCTCTGGTTTCATCACAATATGGTAGCTCTTCTGAACATCTAGGTACTTTATTAGTTCCTCTAGTTTTGTATCAAAGTGAACAAGTTATTGTTGCACAATGCCTAGTTCCTTTATTCAGAAGATGGGTCAACGCTGAGGAATGTATTAAAATAGAAGATGAAGAAAATCACATGAATGATTTAAAGACTGATGAAGAAAGCAACGAAGCAAAAGTAGCAAAAGTAGCAGAAGTAGAAGTAGAAGTAGAAGTAGAAGCAGAAGCAGAATCAGGGGAACATGAAGGAGAAAATGAAATTAGTATATTTAATGAAGATAATGACTGTGATGATGGAAGTGATTTAGCTAGAGAAAGGACCTACCAAAGTTTTTCCATTTCCGGTGAGAAAACGAAAGGCCATTTAGGGAAATAATACTTTCCGATTAACATTGTTTGTTCCATTTATTTATGTGATTCATGTCATAGATATCTTGATTTTTATTTGTATAATTAAAAGAAATTTTTGGATTAGGGAAATAATATTATTTATTTGAGAAACCAATCTTGTAATTTTACTTTGTGATATTTCTGAGAAAAGTCTACGTATATTGTACAAAAAATAATATTACAAAACTACTGTGAATATGACAAAATCACTATATACCGATAAAAAACACAATAACAACTCTATAGTGGTTACAATTATAACTAAAAAGACACATCCCAAATGGCAACCGGTCCTCTTTCGTTATAACTATTTCTAGTCACAAACATGTTTTCATTATTTGTACCAAATATTTGCTTTGAAACAATTTGTGCACCCAAAAAAGAGGTATCTGCATAACCATGTTTTTTCCATTCAGGAAAATACTCAGGCATTTTAGTAAATTTGATTGCATTTGGAACTTGACTATATGTAATTGACGGAGCTAATACAGTTGCTTTGAAGGCTAGCTCTGGATTGTTTTCGAGTTTTTCAGCAATTAAGAACTCGTCAGTTAATTTGAAGTTCAGTGCTTCTTTCAAACCTTTTATTGATGACGTTTTTCCGATAAGTATTATATTATCCCAACACTCTTGACGTTTTTTTAAATCATCAATTTTATTCAGTGAGCTATAGACTGCTTTTGAGATTTTCTCAATCAATTCTTCTGCACCTCTAAATCTTTCCTTACCAATAGTTAAATGATTTCCATCGGTGTCAATGAAGGAGTTTTTCTCCAATTCTGAATTTACTGCTACTTTTTTGCCGGATTCTTTTTCTTTTTCTCTTTCTTCTAGAATTTCTCTTGTATTCCCAGATGTAACAATAGCAGCAACGTCAAACTCAGATTCCTCCTCATTCAAAGAGTTCAGCGCGTCAAGACCATAGAAGGAATTTTTTTTATCCTCATCACTCAAAATTTCATAAATTGGCGATTTTTTCAGTGCTTCAATTTGTTTTTGTGATAGGTTTGACAGAATTTTCGATAAATTTTTGTTTATTGACGAGCCGCCGTATTTGATGACTTTGGAAGCATAGTTTACAACACCATATTCAATGATTGGAGTGATTTCAGTTTTGTTCAAACCAATATCAATCACAATAGCGTTTGCTAAACCACCATAAGCAAAAGTCGACGACAGGGAATTTGGCAAAATCAAAAAAGAGTTCAATTCCATCGATTCAAAAACATACTGCGTTATACATTCAATGTTCAGTTTTGACCACTTAGAGGAAGACACCAATAAAAATGGGATATTTGAAACGTTTGGATTCTTCTTCAAAATAGATTTATACAGTAGCTTTAGAAAAAAATTTAGCGCATCGACATCAACAATCTCCCCGTCTACTATCGGATGGATTTCGCTGGATGTGTCTCCCGAAGATGAATAGTAGTTTTTCTTTCCTGTTGGATGCCTGTAAACTTTTGTTGCAACTTCAATTGTCGGAGGTGAAAAAGACTCGTGTAAACCAAATTGAACCAGTGTTTTCTGAGAACCAGGTGAAATAATCTTGTATCCGTGTCAGTAAAAAGTTCCACATCTCGTGCTCCTAGTGTAGTATACATACCAAATATTGGTCTTCACGGAAAGGCGCCATATTCGAACTTTTGTTGATAGTCTGTTGCTGTCACACTCATTTATCCATCTATCAATCTAAAATTCAAATTCGCGTTTTTCCTTTCAGAACTCGAAACGGAAAGAATAAAGTGGTTATAGCACACTGGTGTTGACATTAGATCGAATTGATTTCTTTAATAACTAAGCTAAAAAGAAAGATTTTTGAGTGGAAAAGCGTGTATAGTATAGTATAAAAGTTATATCTTTAGAACAGTACCATTTTTGTGTACAGAAAGGCCCAAATACATTTAAATTTCCATTTTGGGAAATACAATCAGAATTTACCCGGACATTTATACCAATACAGTAATTTTACAGAATGGCTGGTTCTGTTGATATCTTTTCTTATTCGTTAAATACACTTACAAATATTTAGAATTGCTATAACATACTGAAGCAATGGCTAGAGCATCTACTGGATCGTCCAGTCGAATCACCGGTGGACTGTCAAGAAATTTGCCTGGTGATCCTGTCCATAATAAAGTTACAAAGAAAAGAAGATACAGACCTGGGACTGTTGCATTGAGAGAAATTCGTCATTATCAGAAATCAACAGACTTGTTGATCGCGAAACTACCATTTGCGAGATTGATCAAGGAAGTTGCTTCAGAGTTTGTTACGGAAGATATGGGATTGCGTTGGCAATCGGTTGCGATTTTGGCTTTACAGGAAGCTTCAGAGGCCTTTCTAGTTGGGCTGTTGGAAGACACAAATCTGCTAGCCTTACATGCTAAGAGAGTGACAATTATGCAGAAAGACATTCAGCTAGCAAGAAGGATCAGAGGTAATTATTAAGTTGATTTAATTGGCGTGTGTTTTATTAATGTTTGTACTTTAATTTTGTGTTATATAGATGGACAATATATGGGAAACTGGAAAAGAGAGACGATTAGATCAAAGTGTAACATTGGTGAAATCATTTACCAGGGATCTTCTTTGCATGCTCACTGCAACATTGAGGTTATATTCGGAACTCACTTTCTCTCATAGAAACCTCTGATAGCTTGCTGGCAACACCCTTCACAAGGCGTTCTATCTGACCTGCTAATTCATGGTTTAGGTTAAATCAAGCAATTGATACATTCTAGCTCCTGAATCTGAATAATGAGTACCCATACCAGATCGCCTTCTGCTCTTCGAACCTGCTGGTATGATTCAGCTCCATTTTCAATAATTTCTGGAGATCATTTAGACCAAGACTCAATGCAGCAGAAATAGTCGTGACAAATCGAATCCATAATCAGAGTATTAGTTTGGAGGAGTTCCTGTAGTGCAAATTCCTTTGGTAACTACAGTGCATTTGATTCTTCTCCGTCTCGTTACAATAAATCCTGAAACCTTTGCGAATATTAAAAGATACTAACTAGTCTATCCCCTCCCCTGTTCCAAACATCAACTCCTTGTCTTGGTATGCATCAACTTCTCAGTGACAGTGGATATACTTGATACCAGCACAAAACGTAAAAATAGTTGTTGCATTCTTGAACTCACGAGGCATTTCATATGTGCAATATATGAGAACCCTTACCTCACACTATTGAACACCATCGACAGTTAATTTGCCATTTTATTTCTGTACGTCAGTTTGAACTGATTCTGAGCAATGTATATTAGCATTCCCACTAATTAGATCATATTCCAGATAGAAGGATGAATAGTACAGGAATTAACTTTGTCATACGGTTTCAAGGCGCACAAGTAGGGTCTTTCTTTAACGACACGACACGACACGACACGACTAGCTATTCCTTGTCCAAATGGCATAAGGACTCTGATTCTTTTCACTAGTTTAGAATAATGCCAATGCCTAAACCTGCAAATGCCACAACGCTCAGATCATAAAAACATCCCCTAAAATTCTCTACTGTAAATAACTATTTTAGATTTTCAATGGCAAGAACCTTTAAATGAGTCTCAGTGAGCCGAATTGTTTAAATTTGTAGCCCTCGTTCATTAGATATTATTTTGTCATTTGTCTTCTCATTGATGATCTGGTGATGAAGTCTAGTTCCAAAAATCCCCGAAATGAGTATCGAAAAAAACTCCTAATCAGGTTGTACTCGACAAGTTGATATTCTTAATATATCATTATAAAGAAGTTCCAAGATAGTTATAGATAGGTAAGTAAGCTATCATAAGGGGCAAATAATCATTGATTAACCGAAAAAAAGTTATTAAACGGTTTATTTATTAAAAAAGTAATAGTTACAAAAAAACAAAATATCCAACACTGAGAAAACCAACCTTAAACATCAACATAGAAACAAAACTTAATTCACCTGAACAATTAGGGGATTTTTTTCAAAAAGTACTTGGGCGCAAATCTTAAACAGCAAGAACTACGCTGGAACAAGATAATTACTTGGTGCTAACCCATTCTTTCTGTCACTTAAGTTCTCGACAAACCACCAACCATCTTTTTGCATCTGAATTACTAGTAAAATATCATTGATTTTGAAAGAAACCTCTTCAGGTATTTCTGCTCTATAATCATAAATTGCTTTTGCATGTCTGATAACTCTTTTACCCGATGAAGTTTGTAAAGGTAAGCCATTAGGTGCCACCATTGATTGTAAATTGATTGATGATTTGCTCTTTGATCTTAAGCCAGAATGAAATGATGATCTGTTTTCTGATTTTGATGAACCACTTTGTTTTCTTTCATTGGAGTCCAGTAACATAGATTTTGGCCTTTGTTTCTGTTCCCTAGCTGTCGAGTTTCTGAAATCTGGCTGCTGTGGGATAGGGTCATTTCCAACCAACATTTTATTGGCTGTTCTTTGATATAGAGTTGAAGAAGGCTCAGATCTTGTTACTGAATTTGCTATGGACTGTCCTCTTTCCATAAATTGTCTTAATTTAGTCATGTCACCATTTCCACCAATTTTCAAATCTTCCAAAGCAGCTCTTAATGGATCTTGACCAGGCGACAATACGAATGTTTCTTTTTCTTGGGGTGGTTCCAAGACAAAAGATTTTCTTCTCATTGTGGAAACTGAATTGTTGAATGGATCATCGTTATCTGCGTATTGTGAACCCCCCCAAGAAGAATCCATGTGACGGGAACGACGGCGTAATGCAGAATTCCATGTCTTAGCAATTCTCTGATCATTATCAATACTTTCTGTAAAACTTGAAATTGAAGTTGGATTAGAATAAGAACTTTCTGCTCTTTGTAATGGTGATGTCGATGACGCATATGAGGCGAGTGTCATGTTGTCTTCAGATGGTGGTGGTCGTCTTTCTTTCACGCGACTTGGCTCATTGTGTCCAATCGAATGTGATACTTGATTAATATGATGTTGATTCTCAAGAGCCTGGTGACTATTTTGGCTTGCGTTTACAGTTTTTGGAAGATTTGAAATCGAGTGGTTGAATCGTTTGCTTGGTATGTTTTGAGAGTGATCGATTGTATTGTTGATCGAATTATTTGAATCAGAACGGCTTAAGTGTTGATCAGCAAAGTTACTTGATTGAGAACGGTTAAACGGTTGTTGTGATTGCTTTCTGTAAATAACAGGCTTGTGATCCTCGTCATTCTCACCACTTAAAAAGTCAACAAATGATGGGGGACCAAAAATATCATTTCCAACTGCAAATCTCTTGGTGAAGGCAGCCGTATCTCTTTTTGCATCACACTTTTCTAAGGATGTTCTAATTGATTCACAAGAAGCATCGTCAGAGACGCAAGAGGCGGAAATTGCATTTGTATACTCCCAGACGTTTGCAATTAAAAAATTTATTCTTTCTTCTTCAATCACTTGCAGTCTCGCACATGCCACTTTCCATTCATTTATCCACTGATCGGTGACTTCCGCAAGTTGTCTGACAGCCAGTTGATATTCTTGTTTAATGGTTAAGCAGTGCTGTTCAGTTTTGTAGATTCTCGTATTATTTTTGTCTAATTCCTTGCCCAGTAATAAGTTCTGTTGTGCAATACAAATATTTAATTTGGCCACTTCGTTTTTAAATTTCTCTTTTAAACTTTTTACTCTTAAAGATTGATGTTGTTTCATTTTTAAAAGCTTTTCTGCTGAATCTTCTACAGTTTTCCTCTTTGCGTTAAAATCTGAATAGAAGGTCTCTAATGGCAATAAAGTACCATTTTTCAATTTGTTAGCTTGATTCAGATGTGATTTCGAAATTTGTTCCATCTCATTTTTGAACACTTCGAGAGAGGTTTTCAAAGCTCCAAACTCAAACGTTCCACACGCTTTTTTCGAAATAGCATTCATGCGACGAGAATATTCTTCTTCTAAATCAATCCGTTCTTTATAAAGGGAGTGTAACTCCTCGCAGGTCTGCTTGCCCTGCTGCATCTTATTGAACAGTATGTCAACACCCCTATCATTTTTTTCCTAATCCATCAATGTTAGTTTTATTCATCATCTACCAAAATGCAAGCTACCATACCCAAAAATTATTAGCAAAAGTACCGTCAATAGCAATACTTGACATCTTTTGACGTATTTTTCACAACAACAAAAATTATTAAATTATCTCTGGAGGTACTTAGGTTGGTTCAGTAGACTAGAACATAAAACTCTTCCCAGTATTGAACTATTTTGAAGTTTAAGCAGTACCAAAATTTACAATATTTACCTTTTGCCTAATCCGGTAAATGACAGATATTAGCCCTTTGTGAATATTCCGGGGTATCCGATCATAGATTTTGTTCGGAATTCGGAATTCAGAATTCAGATAATCAATCTTTAGATTCATCTGCTACGCGCAGTTCTCTGAATTTTGCTTAATATTTTGGTGTTATTTGAAACATACTCCAAAAAACACCCAAATAAACGGGCAAACAAATACAAAATGCAAGGTGCAAGAAAGAAAGATCTATTGCCATTAACATATAGCTATCAGCCTCGAAGCCAAGGGGGCTTTAAGTACCTGACAACACCGATGAAAAAGATTATAGCCTACTTCGTTGTTTTTTTCATTATTGCACTTTTAATTTATACGAATTCACCTAAGACGACAAAGGCAGACCCAGAGTTGGAAGTCATCCACCCAAAGAAATTCAAGTCACAGCTCGAAGCTACAGATAAAGCTATTGCAGATATTGCAAATGCAAACATTAACAAAAAAATTAGTGAAGATGGTGCCAGCAGCGAAAAGATTGGCGATTCCGTCGTTATACGTGAGGGAACAAAGGAAGGTTCAAAAATTGGCACGAAACAAAATCAAAATGTTGTTAAAAACCACGAGTTAGATTATCTCGATGACACCGTTGTCGACGCTTCAGAGAGTTTAAAGAACAACATTGACCCTGCAACGGATGAAGATTTTGCCAAAGATTCAAATATGATTAAAGATACACTATCCAAGAGCGTTGGAGGTGAACCTCACAACGATGAGTAAAACATCCAGTACCACTCAAATTGCATTCTCATGGTCACTGTCTCAATAGGTTTTTACGTTACATTTATTTTAATAAAGCTTAAGTTTATGACATATACATATGAACCACATAATAAAGCTATGGGTTTGCGAAAAACTAAACGCGAACACCATGCTGAATAGCATCAGTACGTTCTTGCCACACGGTCTTTCCGCTGCAACTACAAACTTGCTTATCATTTTCCCAAACTCCAGCACTTCTTGCAATTACACCAGCTAATGAATTGTCAGTGATTTCGGATTTTTTTGTACTGACTATCATACTGCGACCGATTAATTCTGTAATACTTAAAGGTGCCTTCACAAATTCCTGACCAGAAAATAGCGTTGGAATATCACTTGGCTCTTCAACATTTATTGCTGGAAACTCATAGTAAATAGAACCCGTAGACTTAGCACCTTTTGAAATATTCCCACTACTTCTGAAAGATGGATAGTATATACCCTTGTTCAGACCATTTAAAGTAATATCAACCAATATCTCTTTATCACCAGTAGCAACAATTCTTGCTAACCCTTTAACTGGTGAAAGTATGTCGATTGGATCAAAGGATTCCAAAATTGAGACTGCTGCTGAGTTTGGCTTTCCTGTACCTCTAATAATCGCATCGCGACCTGTTGATTGAATAGCTTTTACGATTCGTGACGGAGCCACTGAGCCTTCGATCGCAACTTTTTGATTTTTCAAATCTATGTCGAATCTTTCAATACCATCAATTTTACTTAGAGCATTTTTAACTAAATCAACACATGATTGACATTCAAGTTCAACAGCATATACAGTCTTTAGTTAATTAGTAATGTGTTGATTTCCTTCCAATTTTAGTCACAACTTACTTCAAAAGATGAAGTCGTCATACTGCTATCGAGATTTCACTATGAATGTAAAATACTTTAAAGTGAATCTGATTTTTGCACCAAATTGAATAGAAATAGGTAGGTATTACAAATCAGGTTTTAATACGATGGTATCGTACGTCTTACGCAATTTTCAAAGTATTCGATAACTGCCATGCTCAAAGTTACTCATGTATCATAATCACAATAGAATTCACATTAAAAGTTTTTAATCATGAACAATTAAGTTATCGATTACAGAAAGATTATATATATATATATATGTATATATTCACATAGAAATTTGATCACTAACAAAAGTGTACAAAGAAATGAGCTCTGGAACAAGATGTCAAAATGAAGATACAAAATCTTCAAATACCGGATACCCTCTTAGCGTATATGTAACAAATACAGGCGAACAGAACCATGCCCGAAAGTATTGACCAGAACCACATTAAACCGTCATGATCCTGTCCAGGAACAAAAACGTTCATCCCCCACAAACCAGTAATGATGTTCATAGGCAAAACAATTGTACCCAAAATTGTGATCTTGCCCAAAACATCATTCATATCGTTATTGACTCTTGTCATATCAATATTGATTTGTGCCAGATAGTTTGAATGTGATCTAGCTAGAAGCTTTTCATAATGATTTAAAGATTGCACCATTGTAACAATATGATCTTGAATATCACCTAGATACATACCGATTTCTGACCTTGGTGCAACTTCCCACTGCTCATTACATCGTTTTGCAAAACCCTTGATAACATCAGCTTTTGAGCCCAATAATCTCAGTAAACTCATGACTCTTTTACGGCATTCACCAATTCTTCTCAACATATCTCCTTTCTTCTTCCACCCAATAACATTGGATGAGGTCGATCTTGAGGAAACTGTAGATTTTGTTGATCTAATGGATCGTCTATCATCAAATCCCAGCTTTGATTCTTTTGCGCTTCTAGAAGTCCATAAATCCTCATCGTCACTGGACTCATCGTCGCTGGAATCATGACTGCCCGGATGCATTCGTAAAATCGCATCTTCAATCTCGTTAACTTCGTCTTCAATTGATTCAATCATTGGTGCAAAAGCATCAGTAACATCATCAATAATGGCATAAGCAATCCAATCTGCTGATACAGTTAAATAATCACGTAATAATCGAGCTCTTCTTCTAACATTGACTGGGTGAGGTGTTGGAGCAAAATGAAATGTAATAACACAGTCCCTAAATACAATTATATAAACGTTTAAAGGTTCCAGCTCACCATCTTTAGGTTTATGTCTATCGCCTGATTTTCTCTTGTACTTTTCCATCTCAATTTCTTTATTTCTTCTTTTTATGCTTGATGTTTCGCTCTTTGCGTCCGATTTTGAATATACTGATGGATGTCTCTGTTTGCGAAAAAACAAATTTGAAATAAAATTAACAGCATCATCTTTGAAATCATCGGAGTCTTTGACCTCAGTAAGTCTATTTTTTCTTTTTTCTTTCTCGTGAACAATATCAAATGATCTAAAGCAAACCAAATAGTAGTCTTTAAACAGCTCAACCTTTTCTCTTGTTTCACCCAGAAATATATCCTCAGTTGTTAAAGGATGGATACCAAATGCTTTACTTACGACTTTCATTTCTTCCTCAGTGGGATTCAAAATGTCTAACCAAAATGGTGTAACATCTTGATTCGGTGATGCAAATTGATCAACAGCCGCGGTAATGTTTTTCTCATCAGGTAATATACCTGGCGTTGAACCTTTGACTGAGTTATTCGTCGTATCTGGATTACTACTCGGACGGGTTGAGGAAAGAATTGGAATGATTTCAGCGGATTTCATATATGTTGAAGCAAGAAATAAATCCTCAAAAGACTGTCCAGGTTGTAATAAACCTGAAATAGTTGGAGAATGAACTGTTGATTCTAAATCTTCTCTAAAATAGGTGAATCTAAAATGTTCTGGATTATTGTTTATAATGTGCGGAGGATAATTGATGTTGTTCAGAAAAGTAGAACTTGAATTAGAATGTTTCTTTTCCCACGGCAAAATTCTCTTTGGTCTTAATCTTCCACTGATACCTTCAGTCTCATTTACTCTTTGATTTCCTAATAATCTTGGAACATCTATATTTGAGACTATAGGATGAGAAAATCCAACATGTGTTGAATCATTATCCTTCGATTCCTGGTCAAATTGGAAGTCAAAATCTTTATCCAATTCTTTTGCATCTGCCATTGCTTGGTTTTTCAGTTGTGTTGTTTCTTCAACATAATATTCTTCCAATACTTGTAAATCTGGCCATACTTTTCTTGTTCCAGATTCATCCATTTGATCAAGAGGAAAACATACATCGTTCAAAGAAGAAACATCAGACGATCGTCTTGAAGATGGCTTCGAATCAAAATCGCTATCCGCATGGCTATCGTGAAAAGGACTTTTGAAATCAAGAGCACTGTTGTTGATATTTGCCAGTTGGTCAATGTCAACCTTGACTGACCGATCTTGTGGTGGCACTGGCACCGAACCGTAATTATTGAATGATAACTGTGACTGACGACGAACCCACCTTTCGGCAATGCTTGGACTTGTAGTTTGTGTTGGACTATTGCCCATTCCATGATCCCCATTTAGTTTATTTGGATCATTAGATGGATATGATTTTTTACTAGTATCTACAGCCATTGAATTACTTCTAGTAAATGGTCTGGATGAAGCTGCTTTTCCGGAATGGCTATGATTTCTTGATGAAGAAGGCAATGCATTATCTCCTTTGTTAAATCTCTGTGGGACTCTATGATCAATGAATGAATTTCCATAATTGCTGTCAAGTAACGCTGGTGTTGAACCATGATGAGAATGTAATATACCCAATGCATCCGTTACTTCAAACTCATTCGACTGGTACAATGGGGTATCTAAGATGCTGTCACTTTCAGCCGTTGAATTCGATGAATCTTTCCTTAAGGATTCTGAAGGAGCTACTTTGAAAACATCAGAAAATGTCGGCTTCCTAGTTCTGCGTTGCTGTAATGGTGGTGATAACAGCGGTTTCTTCTCACCTGGAGAGATTGGTGGACTTTCTTTCGACATAGATCACTTGATAAATCGTTTGATCTGGTGTGTTTTACTCGTATGTAAAATTATCACAGTGTCGATTATCGGACTCTATATCGTTATTGTAGTGTTGTTAGCGACCTTTTTGTGAAGTTTTCTGAAGAGAGTAGAGCAAGGCATTTAAATGTAAGATAAAACAATCAAATTTTAGTGAAATGTGCCCTGACAATTATGACAAGTTTATCAGACCCGTCTTACAGACGTTAATCAGTAACATCAAAAATATATTAAGACAACCCAATTGCGTAGTTTATTTTCCGGTTCTACTAAAGCTTTGAATAATAATGAATTGGATTTTAAAAAAATGAAAAAAAAGGAAAACTATTGCAAAAGTACAAGATAAAAAATAAAATTGAGCTAATCTTCTTCGCTATAATTAGCCTGATCTTCTTCCTCTTCGTCGTCGTCTTCGTCGTCATTTTTTTCTTCAACATCTTCCTCATCCTTCACTACGAATTCCTCATCTGAATTTTCAACCTTCTCTTCTGATTTAACCTTAGCTTCGGTTTTAGTTTTAGTTTTTTTAGCCACGACATTGCCCGATAATCTTTCTAAAGCGTCTTGAATAGCATCTTTATTCTCCAGAATCGTGTTCCATGCCTCTTCAGTTAAAGATATACCCTACAAAGAGACATTAGTATACGAACACTGATATTACTGGTTTGACCACCACGTGTATAATACTTACTTTTTTACCTGGTTTGGAATCTCCATTGCTATCGTTGTAGTATTCCCTGATGTCAATCAAATTGATGTTCCTGTACCTACGAACACACACTTTTTTATTTTTCCCAATCTTGAAAAAACGCATTTGTTAATATAAGTGTACAGTCTCTAATGATAACATTTCAATAAACTTACGTCTATGTAAACATCGTCTCCTGGGGTCAAGTTTGAGTCTGAGTTTGCGTATTTTCTCTTCATACCACCACACGATTTAGAATATGCCATTGTATACTTTCAATTATATCCAGACTGATTGGTTAGTTGGTTGGTGTGAATTCTACGTTTGCTGGATTCTTGTTAAATCAATTTTCATACTCTACCCTTTGTTTTTGTAAATGGGAATACTGAAGACCTAATTGAAGAAACACTGCAAATTACCCCATAGAAATAAATCACTGGAGTTCTACACTTGAACAAATGAAATCAACGCTATTAAACATATCAAATTACCACCGTATTTGATCTCAATCATATTTAGCAAAGCAGAGCACTGTAGACAGTTTCAAATAAAATATTGGTGATTTGTGGATCTCTGTGTATTATCTCGAAAACCCGAAGGAATTTCTAAATTTTCAAAAAGTTCAATCTCGTAGGCTTTGATTTCTGAACAGAACACAGCAAGTAATCTACCTACATACCATAAGTTAACAATAGTAATCCTGATGTCGAAAGTGAAACCCATAGGGCAAATTGGTAAACCTGTTTCAGGTCTCATCAAGGATTTACCACCATTGGTTTTGGGAGGTGCTGTATTCAACACACAGTACAATAGCGATCCACATTCCTTGCCCGCTGAAGATATGCTGAAGTGTTCCTTTGATCATGGTATTGTAGCCATTGATACATCACCGTATTATGGGCCTTCTGAAGAAATCTTGGGCAAGGCACTCAAGAATATTTCTAGGGAATACCCAAGAGAGAATTACTATATCTGTTCAAAAGCAGGTCGAGTCAGACTGAATGATTTCGATTATTCACCTGAAGCAATTAGAAAGTCAGTTTTAAGATCATTGGCGAGATTGAATACTACATATTTGGATTTAGTTTATTTGCATGATTGTGAATTTGTTGAGGAGAGCGATTGCTTAAAAGCGTTAACTATGTTGAGAAATTTGAAAGATGAAGGCATCATTCACAATTTTGGAATCTCTGGCTACCCCGTTGATTATCTTTACCATATTTCTAGAGAAGTTGTGTCTATCCCTGAGATTGGACCATTAGATGCAATCCTGTCATATTCAAATATGTGTTTACAAAATACAACACTCCTGAAGTATTATGATGATTTCAAAAATATTTCAAAGATCAAGAATTTGGGTAATGGTTCAATTTTAAGTATGTCGTTATTGAGGTCAGATACAACCCATGATTTTCACCCTGCTTCTGACGAATTGAAAGCTGCATGTGATAGAGCAGCTGTTATATCAAATAGTGAAAATATCGAGCTAGCTGATTTATCAACGAGATTTGCAATTAAAAATTGGTTAGATAAAGGTTTTACTGTAATCGGAGTTAGTAATTTATACGAGTTGAAAAAAGCGATTGAACAATATTGGAATGTTATTGAAAACAGTGAGTTGAATGAAAATGATGAAAAATTAATAAAAAAAATTCAGGATTCATTTGGCAAACATATGAATGAAACTTGGGAATCCGGTATTCCACATAATGTATAGATCCTTTACAAGGAAGGTCCTGTTCTAAGACTCTTTGATCAAGGGAAAATGTATAGCCTTAAATTTGTGTTCGAATATTTCTGTAAATTATAATCCAATAATACGCATGTCAGACTAATCTTTCTTTTTATCTGTTGATTTGATATTCAGCTGATCAGCAATTTTATCATATGCCAGCTCCAAATTTTTTTTTTGCGATTTAAAAGTTTTGATATCAACTTCTTTCTTTTTCAATATCTCCTTTAATTCTTCGACTTTTTTTTCATCATCAATCTCGTAAGACTGGTCCTTATTTATTAATAAGGTTTCGTACTTTACTAACTTTGAAACTATAATTATTACAGTAGAAATAGCAACGCCAAGGTACAAAACAGCGCCAGACAAATAAACGTTTCTTTGATTGTAAAATTTTGATGCCAGTACATCTGAAGTTAGTGAGTACGAAGATGATGGTAGTTGAGAATTACGACTATTCTGAAATTGACGATCAAGTGGAGTGAGAGTGTTCGAGCGTCTTAAAGAGTCTGTGAACAACAGGCCAATTAAGAGTCCTGACACACCAATTATTGTTCTGAACCGAACATTTGAGTATAGTACGTCGGAAATCTTAATAAATTGCTGTCTTACAGATAGCGGCAGTTTGATAATTAACAATGTCAAAATCGACATCTCCGTAGTCAGGATAAGAAAAAGCTGTGCAATCCTTTGTTAGTATACTTTTCTACAAACCCTAACAAGTGTAGTACTTACTAAGTTCATGTATACGCTCATTTTCAAGGATATTTCTATATCAATCAGTTGTTAATGGATACAAAACGAGTCAATTATGATGATGAATATTTGAATTGTGTCTACTTCAGATATTCGAGGGTGGTCAGAAATCTATCCGAGGGCACAGAATCATGCTTAACTAACTAACTAACATACAGGTAACACGAATATATTGTACAAGTTCTATTTATTTCTACATAAGACATACATATACTTTCTTGCCTCTGCTTACCATTGTCATTTGTGATCATAATTAACTGATCATCTAAGTTTCATGATTAAATCCGAATGTTTGAGTATAAATTTTTAACAAAGACAAACGAAGAGAAAAATCCAATGCAACCGCCTACCAGTCCAACAGTTAAAGAAATTGAAATATTTTGCAACAAAAAGATGCAAAGACTTGCACGATCACCAAAATTGTACTTTGTTAAATGAAAAGAGTAAAAAAAAACATAAAATCCTACTGATGAACCGTTTAAAAACGAGAACCAAGTCCATTTCCAGTTCCCAATTGCTAAACTATTATAAGTAACAATAGTGTTAATGGATATCATCAAAAATAACATAATTAAAAAAGATGAGCCAATAGTGCTGTTTGAAAATAAATAGTTATACCATATGGATATATAAACAGTAGATAATGGAATTAAAATAACACCGAATGGAAATAAACCGGTAATGAACATTCTTGGGAAAGTCTTTAAAATTAAAGGTGCCGGTGGAATTTGCTTTTCAATCTGATTGACTTTGATGTTTGGATCAGCTTTGAAGAACACCGTACCAATAATCCAACCAATTGTGACGATTGGTAGATATCTCAAGGCAAAATAGTTACCAGCTATATGACGAATGTCAATGAATATTGGGGATTCAACAGATTTGTGAACATGATTTGATAAAGCAAATAGCGACATTGGAATTGATGGAGCAAACAAAATGTTGAGAACGTAATCTTGAATTAGTTGTTTTTTATAAGTAGAATAATCATTGATGTAGACTGAACTTTTGAATGACTTCGAGACATAAACATTGGTCAATCCATGAACAAATGAAGTGTATATGAATGTTTTAAATAGTATATTCATAATATCATGTTCCATTTCATAAATTTCCATCTTGCCTATTGTGACCAGTGAAAAAACAACTATCAGAGTTACAAGTAAATGCATACCTATGGAAACTAAGAACGTAAAAAGCTTGGTGAATATTGGAGCCCTGTAAATGTCGTAAACTAGTGAAACCCAGGATAATTCAAAAGTTGCAAAATCTCCACCTTCAGCTTCGATTTCGCTTTCAAAATCGCCATTTTTTTTTGAGCCAATCATAGCTAAATATTTATCTTCAACTAGTATTTTGTTTACAATCAAGTACGTGTATAATCCAATGAAGACTGTTAGTACTAAGAATACTAAAACTGTTGAGTTTTCAACAACAGGTTTGATAATAGAATGCTGATAGAGCTGCCATCTACTATCCCACTGATTTGAATGAACTTCTTTAAAGATGATATCATGTGTGAATATGTTTGAATTGTAAGTGTCACTCTTTTCTTTCAGAATCAATGGTGGGGTCAAATGGCATCTAACATCATTGAAATTAAAGCGTGTTACAGACTGCTCTGAGACTGTTGCATATAAGATTTCATATTTAGACCCTTTAGTTAAATAGTAAATAACAAATTGAAAATGATTGAATAAATGTGGGACTTTGTATGTGTCGAGGTAGCCCAGTGGAACACCATTATCTATGTAGAACTTTTTAGTGTTGAAGTCATACAACTCCTTACCGACTGGAATTCCATCGATTTGAAAATTTAACTTGTAGTTTCTCTTAATAAGTGTATTGATCAGTGTCGAATTTACCGACTTATAGTACTTCTCTTTGCACCAGTTTTTACAAGTGAGTTTTTCCATGTTCAATTTAATATTCAAAGGCGCGTTGTAGATTCTATTTCCAAACAAACTCTCATTAGAGTAAAACAATTCTTGCGTTATATTCTTACCATCAAACGTACCTGTTTCACCAGGTTGGCTCTTTGGACCGCAAAATCCTAGTGTTGGATTATAGTAATCAACAGGGTATAAGTATAACTTGTTATCCAAACTATTACCGCCAGGCGTTAAAGGCTTCAGAGTTAAAGGAATGTAATCATTCAAGTTATAGCTTTTTTCTGCAGAGACTAGTAAGAGCAAAAATACTAGTCTCAGTATAGACTGTAACATCGACACCATTCTCATATGTTTTATACGATATCAGAAAAAGCGGCGATACTTTCAGTTGTTGAAAGAAAAACACTTGAAGTTTGTTCAGTTGACAAAAAATCTGAAGTTGAGACTTGCGATACAAGCTTTGTCTGTAAGTTATTCCAATTAGAAAACACCGGTGAAGCCTATGTAGGTAGGTGAGCATCACAGTTTAGGACACCTTATAATAAACCTGCCTAAATCTCGAGACTTTATTTTGAATTTGGGATTCCAAAAACTTGTTAATTCAGGATATGGCTGCATATCTATATATCGGAATTCTCCTACAGCTTAGGGACAGCTACACTTCTGGCCAAAATGTCCCGACAACCTCATATTTACAGTTGGGACAAAGCAAGTTGAAAAAAGACATCAATGTTCGATCAGCGTTCGCAAAGACCTATGCTTGTGTTTCATTTTGAAACCCGTCGTAATCAGGCATATCAGGTATTCGGGATATCAGTTTTAGTGGAACGACGAGCCGAACCTTATTTTATATATATGTTTCCTGTCGTGTGCTTTTTTGAATTTATACAACAACAAAACTATATTAGGAAATCTTTGTAGATGATTATTCTATCAAGACGTTTATTGAACAACACCCGCTACAAACAGGAACAATGATTCTCTAGACATATAACCCTCATCATGCCAGGCAGGTGTCACTATGAAGAAACATCCAGAGTTGTCTCATATTTGCAATAAATTTCGGGATCCTGATCACCCCCTTTAACACCCTCAAAGTCCCGTGAACATGGCATCTAAACTTGTCACATGATGTCGGATACATTTTTTAGGATGTTGTGAGGTCGGTCGTGCGCGTGAATTGATGATTGTAGCACAGATGTTTTTATATTCTTGATAAGATTTTCGTTTGAAGAGAAGAATCATAGCTAACAACACAGTATATTTAACTGGCGGATCTAGCCAGAGGAGGTGTTTGTGGTTTCCGTAAGAATTACTAGTAGGCCTAAATACTGTTATTGTTGAATTAAGCTCTAATAGCAGATCGTTCAACTACTAATGCATAAAAGTTAGGTTCTCAATATGAGTCGTTGCTTATCGAAGTTGAAGCAAAACAAGGTCGCAGAATTTTACAGGTAAAAGAGTACTGAGATTCGAACCTTGAAAAAACTAGTATTACTTGTAACTCCTCTAACGAGATAATGGTAAAATGAAAAGTAAGGACTTCCGTTGTGAAACGGTAAAATATAACTTTCAGAGCCTTTAATTTGACTAGTTACTCATCTGCCTTATTTATGTGTAAACGTTTTGTCTGTTTCGAGAAATTGAAGTTGGCATTATTAGAAGTAGTTTCTCCTTAATTAAATGTTACAAGCGTTAACGCCTCAGAAAATGTCTTAGGTTGTAATGTGGAAATCGGCAAATATAGTATATTATGTGAATACCTGAAATCCCGTTTGAAGTAAGATTAGGACGATTTCTCAATCACGTTAAAAGATATCAGAATTGTAAATGCCATCCAGGGATACTACAATTTTATGGAATTGGATTCGACCTGAAATTCTAAAGCCAGTTTGAAATTCGTCCATTATTAACTTACAGGTTCTAATTTTTTAGGCTTAACGTATCGACTCGTATTTGTATTAAAATGCGATCACTGAATAATTGTTTATTGGGACTTGATGTTTTACTGAAATTGTATTAAAATAAATTGGAATTTTAAGTTTTCTTAAAACACAGTACCGTCGCTATACAATTCGATTGGAGGGCCATTGGTTTTAGGTCTTTTAGTACCAGCAATCTCTCTTCCAGATTTCCATGTACCTGCTTCGATCAATTGCGGTAGTGATAACTGGTAGCCTAATTTTTTATTTACTAAAGGTAACAAGTAATCCAGAAATCCAATTGTTATAGCTCTCCACTCGACTATAACATCATCATCTGGCGTAAATGATGGTATATTTAGATCAACAGTGCTCAGTTTCTTCGTCAGACTTAACCCCTTTTCTAATGCTTTTTTCTTTAGTTGAATAACCTCGAAATCATACAATAATCCACCATTTCTATATTCTGGCAAACCAGTCTGCAAAGACTCGTTGGAAATCTTAAATTTATAGCCATACTTTTTCAGTGGGACCAATAGAGAATAACTCAGCCATTGCGTTAACTTATGGAAAGGGATTATTGAATCTGTGAACTTAAACTCATAACTATTTGGATAAAGTAATTTCGTGGTAGATAAAGGCCATGCATCACCCAAAGATACTGAACCAACCTGGGTACGCCCCTTTGGCCAAATTGGCGTAAAACTGTCCATTAACGAGTCCCATAATAAAGTTAAATCTATTTCGTTGTTCGCTGAATTTTCGTGCAAAAAATCTATCAGATTCCCTGGTCTTCCGTCTTCTCCAAAATACTTTTTGTTTTCTAATGCCTTCCCTAAATTTCTCAACAAGTCCAATCTACCTTTTTGACCAGACAACGGATTTGAATCAGTGATCTGAAAGAA
Organism: Wickerhamomyces kurtzmanii; assembly: GCA_030572875.1. NCBI lineage: Eukaryota > Fungi > Ascomycota > Saccharomycetes > Phaffomycetales > Wickerhamomycetaceae > Wickerhamomyces > Wickerhamomyces kurtzmanii. The sequence continues at coordinate 2,726 of JAJMCJ010000024.1, read as the reverse complement.
ATCAATTATATCCTTATCCGTTAAATTCTTGAGTGCTTTCGAATCAACCTGATGTAAATTTGAAGCGCTTGAACTTAACTTACCATTCTTGAATAGGTCATACGAGAGAACTGCTAATCCCTCAGATCTGTTGAATAATAATCCAGTTTCCAGCTCCTTGTATTCCCATGAATTTCCAGCACCGGCATCAATCAACACGGAAAACACAAATAAGTCAATCAATCTCTTTCCAATTTCAATTTCATTAACATGATTATCTCCCCAGCTAGAAATTAGTGATTCTACTCTCTGAATATTGCCAGCGTCTATATGTTGCCATCTCCCGTGAGGTGGAATCAAATCTAAATTCGAACCAAAATCTCTCTTAATGTTTTTGGCTAAAAATTCAACAACGTCCTCAATTTTAGTCAAATCAACGTCAAATTGAAGCAAACTATCTGTTAATGCTAACTCGAAGATTGGTTTTGTTCTTTCACGAACTGATTGAATTGTTAATAAATGTCTTGCAATAACTTCTTCGGACTCAATTGTCATCTTAGATTATTCTGGCAAGCTGAGCAATAATATTTATTCCGTTTTCTTTAAGTATAGATAATTCTAATCAAATATAAAAAAACACAGGTATTCTGGTGTCATTTATACGCTCAGGACGATTTTGACAGATACTATAGATAAGGATTTAAAGCCGTCGGATAAGATCAGACTTGGTGTTTGGAGTTTTTTATTTAAAGAGCGGTTGGTAATGCCAACATCATCATGCCAAAAAACAGACGGTGTAAAGGTGTTGAATAATAGTGAAAAAGCAGTCACATCCAAATACTCTTTTTTTATCAGTGTATCATAACCTTTTTTCAAAAAAAAACATGTTAAAAAAGTTCAAGACGTTCGATGTTGACAATAAAATTTTGTACTTCAAGAAATAAAAGGTATTATTATTATTATTAAAGATGAGTGAAATCAAAAAAGACGTCGTCGAACAACCACAAGTTCACAAAATCAGAATTACTTTAACCTCAACCAAAGTTAAACAATTAGAAAAAGTTTCTGCTAACATCATTTCAAATGCTGAAAAACATAAATTAGTTAAAAAAGGTCCAGTTAGATTACCAACTAAAGTTTTAAAAATTGCAACCAGAAAAACTCCAAATGGTGAAGGTTCTAAAACTTGGGATTCTTACGAAATGAGAATCCACAAACGTGTTATTGATTTACATGCTCCAGCTGATATTGTTAAACGTATTACACAAATTACTATTGAACCAGGTGTGGACGTCGAAGTCACTGTTGCTGCTTAAATAAATCAGTAGTAAAGTATTCGCTATACAATTTTTCAGAAATGTATTAGGTATAAGTTTGTTTATTACTTTTCGTTGGTTAAATCTTTTTTAAAATTTGGCCTACTTGTTATTTCAAATTTGCTCTAGGTTAGTAGTTTTTATACCTCTGTTAGCTATCAGTGATTTTTAATGATTTAGTAATAAAAATACGTTTTTGGAATACCTATTCGTAGTTTGCACCACTAATAATATGTCCTGTACCTTATGTATTCAATTCCGAGGAGAGATGCTGAAAGATTTTCGGTTCTTAATATTTGGCATGTCTCTAGATAAACACTATGATTCAAATTAAATAGTTTCACTTGAATGATGAGGCTAAACAACAAAAGAATAGCTCTTTTGATTGTAGTAGCCTTTCTGGTTTCAATAGTAACAATATTTTTGAGTTTAAGTTTCATGAATTACAATGTGGATTTAGTTCAGGTAAGGCAACATGCAATAGATAAGTTAGGTGAATATAATAAACGCATCGAAGGCAATAGGAAAAATAAAGCATTATCTGATTCGGTCATTGCAGATAATGAAGCTTCACATTATGAAGTAGCTATATCTACAGCATCACTTATTACGAAAGAAACCTTGACTGTGGAAAATATTGTACAGAACACTATTGTTCTTGTTGATGATTCGATTAATAAAATAGTTGATGGTGGTCAAAAGACCGGTAATCAAGACAAGACGACGTCTTCATTAACTGGGACTGATGGAATAGATAATCCAAACAGTTATAGTGACCCTGAACAAAAACAAGATGCAGAAAATATAAACTCAGATCAAAAAGACACTACTCAAGTATCAAAAGAACCTCCAAAATTGATTAAAAGTTTCAAAAATTTAATTGACATATCAGAAAAAATCTATGCCAATGGATATAGCGAGCGAACAGATTTTTACGAGCCATTGAAAACAATACAGAACAAAGACAGAGAAAACGCAGTTATTTTTTCATTAGTTAGAAATTCAGAATTATCTGGAATGATCAGCTCCATTAAAGATGTCGAATACAGATTTAACAGCAAATTTAACTACGACTGGTATTTTGCCAGTGAAGAAGAATTTACCGAAGATTTTAAAACCGAAACTTCGAGTTTAATCAGTGGCAATGTCAAGTATATAATCATACCAACGGAGTATTGGTCATACCCTGACTTTATTGACAAAGAGAAAGCAGCTGCTAAAAGAGTTGAAATGGAAAATAACAAAGTTTCCTACGGAGGCTCCGAGAGTTATCGTCATATGTGTAGATTTAATTCAGGTTTTTTTTATAGGTTGGCAGACTTCAAAGATATCAAATATTACTGGAGAGTGGAACCAAATATTAAATTCAAGTGTGACATAAATTATGATGTCTTCAGTTATATGATTGACAACAACAAAGTCTACGGATTT
>JAJMCJ010000023.1:0-69974 GCA_030572875.1 Wickerhamomyces kurtzmanii | reverse complement strand
TAGTAATAATAATAATAATAATAATAATAATAATAATAATAATAATAATAATAATGATAGTAATAGTAATAATAATAGTAGTAGTAGTATAGTAGTAAAAGTGGTAATCAAAATATAATCATAAATAAAAAAAACAAAACGTTCATGAAATATTAATAAAGAAAAAAAAACTCTCCTTTTTGGTATCTAAAAGACAAAAAACAACTCGGTACAATAAAAATTTAGCAACCTGACATAAATGTAACACAATCGAAAAAAAAATTTGCAAAAAAAACAAAAATCTAAAGCAAAACTCACAAAAACTCACTCACACATACGTAAAATATAAATAAAAACCTTGTTTTGTCGTCATCCTCGTCCCATGAAAATATATCAAGTTTAGGAATTCCAGTCATCTTCATCCATTGGATCACTATGGTCAGTATTCAATGTTAATGTAACACCTGACCCATCCTCGCTCAGCTTTTTAAAACTTTCCTCTATAGACAAATCCTCGTCTGCATCAGGACCTGGACCGTATTCCCCTTCAAATATAACAGCTCCTGCTTTTCTTCTCTGTTCAACAAACTGAGCCTCAGCTGTGTTGAAAATGTCATTTGCTGTCGGTCTGTTCTCCGGTTTTGGAGAAATCATCCACTCTACCAACTTATCTAATGAACCTTTACCATCATATAAAAACCTGGGAGCCCAGTTTGCGACCTTTTTAGTTTGACACGGATTGGTCTCAACTGATGAATAAGAAGAAGAAACATGTGGGTTGTTGTTCAGCAATGACGAGTAGGTTGAGTTTTTGCTCGTCATTGAATCACTGTTAAAATTATAATGATGCAAATCTGTTGATGATAACTTTCCAGCATCAGTTAAATCACCGGATCTTAACTTTTGCCATGGAATACCATTGTCTGGTAGTACAATATTCGCCGCGATTTCCACCATAATTAAACCAAATGAGAAAATATCTGCCGGTTTATCATAGATCTGCCTTGATATGATCTCAGGCGCAATATATTCTCTATCTCCTTCTCTCTCAAAATTTTCTGGAACAGGATATTTCGATGCCATTCCAAAATCACCTATTTTCAAAGAACCCTCAAATGTGATAAATATATTTGCAGGTTTTAGATCTAAATGTAAAATATTGCAAGAATGAATAAATTTTAGACCTAAGGTAATCTCTACTAGAATTTTCCAAATTCTCCACTCATCTAGTTTTGAGATAGTACCGCTTTGTAATAGAAATTTATCCAGAGAACCATTCTCACAGAATTCAGTCATAATGTACAGCTGACTATTGAATTCCCAGTCATTTATCAGATTGATAACATATTCTTTACCTTCTTCATCATTAGGTTCATTGTGCTGCAAAATCTTCAACAATTCCACCTCTTCTAGTTTTCTTTTCCTTACTTTTGGTCCTAATACAGGAGTTTTGATTCTTTTGACAGCATATTTGATATTACTGAAAGTAATTTCAAAGACATTGGAAAATTCACCATTTCCGATCAATTGTACATTATCAAATTTTGAAGCTAGATGATCATCGATTAATGAGGTGTTGTCGTTTTTATTCACTATCATAACCGGAAACTGCGAAACAGGCATCATCGCATCTATTGGAGTTTTAGGCGTTCTCGATGCTGAATATGGAGGTGGTGGCGGTGGTGCAAATGATAAATTTACATTAATTTTTTTTGAAGTTGCATTCAATAGTGCTTTTCTTGAACTGGAGCTTACTTTTGTTGGTGTGGCAGGATAATCGTTGATTCCCAAATCGCCATCGTTATCAAAAATTGAATCATTGTTGTCATCAAAATCATTGGTAAATTTTAAGATGCAGTCTCTCAACTCATTTGTATTAACGGCTCTTACAGACCTTGGTAATGAAGAAACAACTGATGTTGCGGACGTATTTGGTGACTCAAAATCTTTGGCATCAGGTTGATTGTCAATAATGTTCGTGTGTTGATTGTTGTTGATCATCGTTCCTGATGTAGTGTTTATGTTGCTCATAGGAGAACTTATGCTTTCTGCAGTGATGACATTTGCAAGACTTGACGTTGGATTTGAACTCTTGGTTGATGTGATAGACATTTGTATCGGTCTTTTACAGGGTGTTTCAGGTGGAGCAGGTGTATCATTCAATTTTCTGTTCTTCTTGCTTAATAATCCTGAAGACATAAATGCAGTCTGTAAAGGTTTAACAAATTTATAGGAATTTGGAGTAACGAAATCACTTTCTGATTGTATACTGGAGTTTAAGGTGCTAATGACAGACTTGTCATACTTAGGTTTCTGTCTTGCTGGTTTTGATGGAGACTCATTTGGTGATTTTGTCTGCGTAAAATGTATTGATGAATTTGGTAAAGGATGAGGGAAGTCAAACGGTGACTCCGCATCGTGTGCCATTTTGTCCAAAGAGACCATTTTCCTTAGCTTATTTATTTTCATGTTAATTGAATTTCTTTTTGAATTTGTATTGATTAAAATTGTGCTATTTTTGTTGGGACCGAATATTAAAGGCTTTTGATAGTCGTTTACAAATGGAGACATGCATTCACTCCCACTTCCACTAGCAGGTCTTTTCAAATTCAGTGACTGATTTCTATCAACAACTGGAGTCGAGGGTTCTTTGAAAGGTGACCAATTTTCAACTTCGTCGATGTAATTTGATTCGTCAAATTGTTTGTTTAATAACAGTTGCGGACTCTTGATATCGCTGAGGGAAGTTTCTAAAGACAAGTTCAGTAACCCGACGCTTCTTCTCAATCCTTGCGAACTCTTTGGTGTTTTGTTGAGGTCTGAAGTTGAAGAGTTTGCGCTTGAATAGTCATCTTGGTTGTTGTTGTTGTTGTTGTTGTTACTATTGTTGCTGAGATTGTTCGCATTTAGCCCTGGCAACTTCGGTGAAGACGCAACATCGACTCTTCGTTTCCTATTCTTTGCCAATAAACTCTCATCGCTTGCAATTTGTATCTTCTTGTTGTTATTGCTGTCATTGTTATTATTTGTTGGTGAGCTAGATGCGCCCGCGAATAGTGGCGGGCGCGATATCATCTTAACAATTATTAAATAAACTTGAATTAAATTGAATCAATAGCAATACGATGCTGATTATTATCAAAATTTAATCGTCGCTTAAAAAGATTGTTTTTGTTTGAAATTTGAGGTTGGTGTGGTAATATTTGTGTATATAAAAAAGCAGGAAACTTACTAAATAAATATATTTTGTTTTCTTTTTTGGCTTTCCAGCTGTAGGTTTTCGAAAAAACTCGATGGGAGAAAATATTTGATGGGTTTTTAATTTCCAGAGCAACCAAAACATTTGTTTACCTTTTTTAAACATTATATGCATGTGTTTGCATTTGAGCACATATGGCATATGACAGTATTAAACAAAAGGAAGATCAATATAGATATTGCAAACGCAAAAATTCTTGTATATCCCGTACCTGAGCCAGATTTTAATATTAGTGTGAGTATATTGTCTAGGGGAACAGCTTGATACTGCTATTATAGTGTTGTTTTTATACATTCATTGGCTGTAACTCAATCACACAGGTCTCAAAATGAAGTGTATTGAAATGGCACATCTGGAAATTATATTTATCGACTATCAAGAAATATAAAACTAAATAACTATAGTAATGCTAGCTATCTTAAACTACTCCCCAGATTTTACGCTTGAAATGAGACGCTTCGGATAAAAAAAGTATTGGATCCTGTAAGACAGTTAAACTGGAACCTCCGAATGTATTATTGAACGCCAACGTTATGTTTATTGGTTCAGTACATGACATATTGCTACTTTAATGTAAAACATTCCCAGAATCAGGCTCTCAATTAATTGAGCTCATATTTGATTAAATCAAAGACCCGTATTTTGTGCCTCTTTAAGAACAAGTTAGGCATTGATTCTGATCGGTGTACTCTAAACAATTTACCATCTGGGTATGCGGAAATACCATAAACTATTCCAAACAGTCTTAACACTCATGCTGTTTTTGAATAAATCCCAAGTAGATATCCTTTGACTCAAGTATTATGTCGTTAAATAGATACCCTGGTCTCTAAAGGCATAGCCCAGTTAACCAGGGGTTATATATCAGCCGCAAAAAATTGATTCAAACTTTCATTTTGATAAGAAATTATAATGAGTAGTCAGTCTATTGATATAATTTTTAACCAGCCAGCTGCTGGATGTCGCATTTTTTGGATAATACCGAGCGGCTTGGGTATTTAAATATTGTAAAGATTGAAAATTTGCCTACAACAAAAGAAAACAGGCTCATCGAATCTATACAATTAAACCATTAAATATAGATAACGACGTACCATAAAATACGTATATTATTCTAGGTGTATTTTGAAATTTTCTTTAAGAATATGTACATTTAATCTATTCAAATTTATAATTTTTTGTTTGACGTCTAGTGCACTTGTTGAATGTATGACTTTCCTTTGAAAGGAATCAACCCTGAAGCCAAAAGTTCTGAAAAAATCCATATTCTGAAAGTTTTTCAGCTTTCCATATGGCCTGATAACATTTTCTACGATCACTTACGCTTTGGGGCCTGAGTTGTGAACAGCAATTATCAGTGAGCCTTTGGGCTGTTAATATACGATTCCGTCTTTCCGATCACACCAAGTCTCAGAAATGTTCTAGCAAAGACGAATGCAAATGGCTTGTGCTAAATATTAAAAGATTTAGATTACATTTTTCAGATATTTAGATTTTCTTGAAGCTTTTTCATGGACATCATTGAATAATTATGTGCCCATGACAAATCAGTAATGCACCATTTACCTTTTGCAATGGCATCTAAAATCAAGCATATCAAGCATTGATGTGCTACAGCTTATGTGTTTATTCCTAATTTGGTCAACGTTCTAATGAATTGATTCAAAAGAACCAAAGATTTGATCCAATCTGGAAAAAAAAATCTGACATTTTATATGCAAGACTGTCTAACGCTCAAGGTGTGCATTACATATTCGCCTCGCCTGCTAAACGATTATTCAGGCACCACTATTTTGAACCGTAGAAAAACAATAAACAGACGACTCATTAACTAAAGACGTGAAACAATATTGATCATAAATTAAACATCCGTTTTGTTTTGGAACCGGTGTTACGTATGTGACAAATATCTATGTGCTGAGATATTGAGGTTGTGTTGTACCATTTAAAATTTATTCCGTTTTCAGCAACAATTTAGATCAGATGATTATAATAGAGGAAATTTGAAGCCATATATATATTTCTGAATGGTCATCATCAGTACTGGCCCGGAAGATTTTGAAGTGTCGAAATTGCTTTAAAAAATTGTGAAAGGGATATCTCTAGTAAGTCGGGCATGTTTCTGATGGCAGTGTTCAGTTCAAATCTGTCTCAACAGACTCATCCTCAATAATAACAGTTCTTATCGAAATAAGGTCTAAGGAAACTATTGCGTTTACGAATCGGGAGCATAACTACAATAGGTATTGAAGTAAGTCTAAGCAGATTGTAATGTGCCTATATTTGCTGCACTTTGATTTTCAGCATACACTGTCTGTTCTGACCATATAACAATGATATAACTTACATAAATTTTATATGAAAAAAACAAGCAGCTTTTAAATCCTGGAAATTAAATGAAACCGTCCCGATTCAAGTAAGTTATACCATATGACTGATTTCGTTTAGTGCCAAATAAGACCAAAGCACAATGAACTAAATCAATGATAAACACTTGATTAGCAATAATCACCATATCAAATTCTGATGAACAGTGTCGCAGGTCAGGAACTGTGAGCTCAGACATATATGGTAGATGGTAGACACCTTGAAAACGAACACCTTATTACCTTGAAACAGATCCACCATACGGTCGTATTAACAGGATATCTCTGCGACGGGTTGTTATACAACCACATCCAGCAGTTACTAGCCTTAATTAATCGTTATTAATTCGTTTTTTTTAGATATTCTTAAGGACCTCTTTAGAATTGTGGTAGACACTTTGGACTTTCGTGTTTCTTGATAATAATTAATTTGACAACTCCCAAGTATCTCTATACTGATAAAGGAAGCCTTACAGGCCATGAAGTACTATTATGCCATTCATGCAGTTATTTTTGTTAAAGAGGAACTGTCAATTGCGTTAAACAATAGACGAACTTGTGATTATAGAATTATTGTAATTTTTGTTATAAGTTCAGTCGTAATGTTATGATTCAAGGGAAAAAAAAGTATACAATTGTCGCAAATGGTCTTAGTAAACCTTGTATAAACGTACAATTAGAAATTTATTACATAAAGATAATTAATTTGTGATATAAAGATAAAAAGTTGTTGTGCAATATATTTTCTTGAGAAACAACTTATAATCTTCTACCACGACGACCACCCTTACGTCTAGTAGAATCAGATGGAACTGGTGTAACATCTTCAATACGACCAATTCTTAAACCTGAACGAGCTAAAGCACGTAAGGCTGATTGACCACCTGGACCTGGAGTTTTAGTAGAAGTACCACCAGTAGCTCTAATTTTAACATGGACGGCAGTAATACCGACTTCTTTACATTTTTGAGCGGCATCTTGGGCGGCTAACATAGCAGCATATGGAGATGATTCATCACGATCAGCTTTGACTTTCATACCACCAGTGACTCTGGCAATGGTTTCTTTACCTGATAAATCGGTAATATGAACGAAAGTATCATTGAATGAGGCGAAGATACGAGCAACACCAAAGACTTGGGAACCATCACGGGCTTGTGGACCTAAGGTAACGTTTTCTGTAAAGAGTTAGTAAATGTATACTAGCCTGTTTTGAGTATAATTAAATGAGAACATTCGTTGACTATTTGTATATGAGTCTACTTGTTTCTGAAAAGAAAAATTTTGACTGAATTTTTATAACAAAGTGTTAGTCAGTGGTGAAAAACAAGAACAACTTATGTGATTGTTCAAATATCAACATATATGTATTGATTATTTCACATATTTCTATTACATTACAACTCTGAATCTGTTCTGATATAACAGTTGTCTAATGTAAAAAAATTGACAACAATGTGTAAAATGGAATAATACCAGAATATCCTCAAATATCTAGTTGAAGTTCTCGTTTAATTATCATATTTCCAATTGAACATACCAGTTTTAGAAGCCATTTTTGATTTGTTATTATACTGATTTATACTATATAAAATTATAAAATTCACTTTTTTGATTTTGAATTCAAGTACTCAAAAATTTGCGTCCCAACTGGAAATGATTTTTTGGCCTGCAAGTGCTTCAAACCGATTTGGATAGAAAAATTTAGTTTATCCCTTAGTACTTTCGATTTCATGACAAACAAAAAAATGTGACTGCTTTCTGGTTATAAACGGATACCACGTGCAAGAAGTTAGGGTTGGTGATAATTGGGAGAAATGCAAGAAAGCACAAGCTATGAACCAGTTGAAAATTTTGAAAAATTTAATGCTGTTAAAGTTTAATATTGAATACACCAAATAAACAAAAAAGTAGGTAATTTAATTAAAGAAAAGCATGGTTTTTTGAGCTTTGGGTGACATACTTTCTTCACAATGTTTGTCCTTGAAAAATAAAAGACATTGCCATTAAATGGACAAATCACTAACTCTTTAAATAGTCAAAATGACCAGAACTTCTGTCTTAGCTGATGCTTTAAACGCTATTAACAATGCTGAAAAAACCGGTAAACGTCAAGTTTTAATCCGTCCATCATCAAAAGTTATCATCAAATTTTTATCTGTCATGCAAAAACATGGTTACATTGGTGAATTTGAATACATCGATGATCACAGATCAGGAAAAATTGTTGTTCAATTAAACGGTCGTTTGAATAAATGTGGTGTTATCTCACCAAGATTCAATGTCAGAATCGATGACGTTGAAAAATGGACCGATAACTTATTGCCAGCTCGTCAATTTGGTTACGTTATTTTAACCACCTCTTCTGGTATTATGGACCATGAAGAAGCTAGAAGAAAGCACGTTTCTGGTAAAATCTTAGGTTTTGTTTATTAGATTTCTCAGTTGAATTTTGTATATTTATAAAACTATAAGCATTGCGTTTGACATTGTGTAAGACCGTATGTTTCAGAAATGATTCTTGTCGAATACACTGGCACAGTCTTGTGTATTTGACCTTTGCTATATTTTAAAATGCTTACTTGAGCCAATAGACTCTTAGCGCAAAATTACTGGTAGTATACCTTTATTCATCACGTGCGTTTGAGTAGGGTTTTAAACACAGTCTGAGATTCCTATTCGGGAGAGAGCTTTAACATCCAAACATTTTGCTTTTCTCATTGAGACCAACTGGTTAGATGAGTCTGGTTATGGTGCACTTTTTGAACATAGAGAAAAATTCTGTGAGGACTCTACAGAGTGAAAATTGAAAAATACTTATTTTGAATAGTTAACTTTTATATATCAATATAGATCAGAAAGAAGTTAAAAATGCCTGTACGTAATGAATAATTATATGAATCGGAACGAAATTCAAAAGTTCAACTAGTGTGATAATCTGAATGGTGTAATTAAAATATATCATTGTTGTTTGGTATTTTTGTGTTTTTGCTTTATTGCAAATTCGAATTACCTTCAAATACACATGTTTCAATATTGAAATTTTAATTCATCAATTTTATAATCGTTATCACAATAATAAGATTTGCTTCAAACCAAGTATCTCTACTAACATACCTAATAGTCTCAAAAATCATTCAAAACTAAACAAAAATTAGCTAAAGCTCAAAAACAAAATCGTCCATTACCACAATGGATCAGATTAAGAACTGACAACAAAATCAGATACAATGCTAAAAGAAGACATTGGAGAAGAACCAAGCTTGGTATCTAGGTTATTTCATCAAGCTGTTTTATTATACTGAAAATATCAAAAAAACTGTATACAAATTAGTGCTCTTGGTTGGAATGTGAAATTAGTCGTCATTATTATAATAATATTGTAGTCAGATATATATAGTTTCTATATGTTGCTCTATTTGAATCGATTATTTCACTTTTTTTGTTAAATGGTAATTTTTTGTGTATGTTATTTTTAAAAATTAATGTATTTTACATGTAATTTATGAGTGTAGAATGTAGCATACAAACTCACAAAAACTGAATATCAGCTATACTGTTTTATTTAAATATATGTGTGTGAGAATTGGTTTCGCGATGTACAAAATTTAACTAAATCGCTTTGTTCCGACTACTGTGAATATTAGAATATTCAAAAAGTTGATATCAGCCATAATGTGTGTAAAGACTGATTATGAAACGGCATCTTTCGAATTAGACAAGTTTGGAAATATATAAGTCTGTCAGCTAAATGCCTTAGGGGTATTACGATGACCCACTCTTTATTTTAATATTCAGACATAGTCCAGTAAAAGGACTAAAAAGCAATATTATTTATCAATCTGGCGAATTGCAAAATACACTAGCCACTCACTATATTGAATTTTTATGATCCGTAGCCATTTAACTACTTAATTACTTGAATTATGTTGCTTTTTTTGACATATTTCGAATGAGTTTTCATATTCCTCAAATTAAGTGAATCTTCACGTAAAACAAAAAGGAATGTGTCTTGTTCAGTTATGAAATCGAGCATAGTTAGAGTTGTCACTTCTCTGTTATCGGTTGTTTCGATTAATACTATTGTGGCGGTGTAATCTCAAGGAAAAAAGAAATCGAAAAAAATAAAAATAAAGCTACACCAAAAACTTGCCTTAGAAACCCATTTTTTTGAGTCTTTGTTGCAGTTTCAATAAGCAAAAGATTAACTGTTATCTCGAATAACAGAGTCATATTTTTATCTTTCTTACTCTGATATTCTATATTTGCCACTTGACTTGTTTTTTCTTTCAGAACTTGTGGATATTTATAAATCTTTATTTTTTGTCGTTAACACGCATCTCTCTTACATTTTATATATATATATCCTTGATTTCGACCAATTAAATTAATTGGAAAATCGAAATTGTTTTTAAAATTTGGCACATTGAGTCAGGACTGATTTACAATTATATTTAGAAAGAAAAAAATGACAGATAATCCCTTCAATATTGAATTACAGGACCGCGCTAGTTCTCCATCAAGCGCCAATTCACCATCGATGAGATATTGTTCTATGCCGATTGAAGAAACAGTTAGGGAATTTGATACAAACCTTATAAGCGGTCTATCATCAATTCAAGATATCACACAACGAAGAGGACTACATGGTCTAAATGAATTAAGATCTGAGGAAGATGAAAGTACTATTATCAAATTTCTCAAAACTTTTTACGAAGATCCGCTCATTTTACTTCTAATGGGTTCAGCTGTTGTTAGCTTTATAATGGGGAATATTGATGATGCTATAAGTATTACTTTGGCAATCATAATTGTTGTTTCAGTCGGCTTTGTTCAAGAATATAGATCAGAGAAATCATTAGAGGCATTGAATAAATTAGTTCCATCAGAAGCCCATTTGATCAGAAATGGTTCCACTCAAAATGTTTTAGCATCAAACTTAGTTCCAGGTGATATTGTTCATTTCTCTGTCGGTGATAGAATACCTGCAGATGTCAGAATATCTGAAGCGGTGCATCTGACGATTGATGAATCCAACTTGACTGGGGAAACTAAACCTGTATCAAAAACTTCAGAACCTGTTCCAGCCAGTGTTAGTATACCAATTAATGAACGAATTTCAATTGCTCACATGGGTACATTGGTTAGAGATGGTCATGGTTCGGGTATTGTCGTTGGTACTGGACACAATACTGCGTTTGGATCTGTTTTTGAAATGATGTCTTTAATTGAGAAGCCAAAAACCCCTTTACAAACAGCGATGGATAAGTTAGGAAAGGATTTGTCCTTGATGAGTTTTATTGTCATTGGATTCATATGTGTGGTTGGAATTTTCCAAGGTCGCTCGTGGTTGGAGATGTTTCAAATATCGGTTTCGTTAGCTGTTGCCGCAATTCCAGAAGGTTTACCTATTATTGTTACCGTCACGTTAGCTTTAGGTGTTCTAAGAATGGCTAGTCATAAAGCTATTGTCAGAAGATTACCAAGCGTTGAAACTTTAGGTTGTGTCAATGTTATTTGTAGTGATAAAACGGGTACATTGACTCAAAATCATATGACTGTTACCAAAATTTGGACCGTTGAAATGAACACTGAATCATTGACAATCAATAAAGGTAATAGAAATGGTTATAAACACTACTTAACTCCAGATGTTAAGTCAACATTAGAAATAGCTAACATCTGTAATAATTCCAAATTCTCTCATGAAGTTGGAAAATATGTGGGTAATCCAACAGATATTGCACTGCTCGAAGTACTTCAAGAATTTGGGCTAGATGATATTAGAGCAACAAGAGAGAGAAAACAAGAACTGCCATTTTCTTCATTAAGAAAATTCATGGCGGTTTCAACTCATAATGGTAACAAAAGTAAATCAGAAACATTTGTAAAGGGAGCTGTCGAAAGAATTTTAGAAAACTCCACAAATTACATTACTAAAGATGGAAGAACTGAAAAGTTGACGGATTCACACAGAAAATTGATTAATGAAATGTCTATTGAATTAGCTTCTGATGGCTTACGTATATTAGGATTTGCTAGAAATAATGAGGATTTCGAGGGTAAACCAAGCGATCTGGCTTTCGCTGGTCTGATTGGTATGAATGACCCTCCGAGACCATCTGTTGCATCGGCTATTTCAAAACTAATTCATGGTGGTGTTCATGTTATTATGATCACAGGTGACAGTGAAACTACAGCAGTTAATATAGCTAAACAAATTGGTATGCCCATAGGTGATTTATCAAAATTCGTTTTATCTGGTGATAAAATTGACACAATGACTGAAGAAGCCCTAGCTGAAGTTATTCAATACGTTTCAGTATTTGCTCGAACATCTCCTGAACATAAGGTTGCGATTGTTAGAGCTTTGCAACGCCGTGGTGATATTGTTGCAATGACCGGTGACGGTGTCAATGATGCGCCTGCATTAAAACTAGCGGATATTGGTATTAGTATGGGTAAGATGGGTACTGACGTTGCCAAAGAAGCCTCGGATATGGTTTTGACAGACGATGACTTTTCAACTATCTTGTCTGCCATTGAAGAAGGTAAAGGTATTTTTTACAATATTCAAAACTTTTTAACATTTCAACTATCAACTTCCGTTGCTGCTTTAGCTTTGGTTGCAGTTGCAACTATTTTCAAGTTACCAAATCCTCTAAACGCTATGCAAATTTTATGGATTAACATTTTAATGGATGGTCCACCTGCTCAGTCATTAGGTGTTGAACCAGTTGATCATGAAGTTATGAATAAACCTCCAAGAAAACGCTCTGACAAGATTTTAACAACTGAGGTTCTTTCAAGGGTATTTCAATCAGCTTTTGTAATTATCACCGGTACTATTTATGTTTACGTAAGAGAAATGAAAGATAACAAGATTACTTCAAGAGACACTACAATGACATTCACATGTTTTGTGTTCTTTGATATGTTTAACGCTTTAAGTTGTCGTCATCATTCCAAAAGTATATTTGAAATTGGATTTACTAATCAAATGTTTAATTTCGCAGTTCTGGGCTCTCTTCTGGGTCAATTTGCTGCTATTTACATCCCATTCTTTCAAAGCATTTTTCAAACGGAAGCGTTGAGTTTCAATGATATCCTTCTTTTGATTTGTATTTCAAGTACTGTCTTTATTATTGATGAGTTGAAAAAGAAATTTTATAAACGATCTGCTACATCTATACCTGAATACAGTGCATCTGTTTAACACAAAGGTGGTTGAAATAAGCACAGATTCATTTTTAGGTGACTCATATTAATTGTAAACAGGACTCAAGAACAAAAAAATACAAAAAATAAAAAGCAGCATTATCAATTAAAGAACCCAATTTTATCTTCCACGTTGGTGTATATTAGTTATTAAATAGATGTTTATGCAAGTAACGTATTTTGTTATATTTTGAGTTTTCATAATTTCTACATCTTTGTCTTTTTAATTCAGCATCACTTACTGTACATATGCAATAAATAGCAACGGTGCTATTTCTCAATGATTTCAACAGCAGCTTTCTTTAACCTATTCATTATCGCCAAACCCTCATTTGACTCATCGATTCCCTCGACAAATATTATATCAACACCTAATTCATCTACTTCCCGTAATTCTCTGAACAGATTCCTAGAAATTTGAGAGCCTGTGACACCTAAATTCCTCTCAATTTTAATCTTATAGTTGGATTTGAAATATTTTGATTTCAACAAAGCGATTTTTTTATCCTCTTCGATATTGTTCTTTTTTAAATATTCACTCATGGTAGACTCACCGTCCCCACACCCAATAAATAGAACTACTTTTGCTTTTGGAGAATAATGGCGATATTTCATGCCTGGCGTTCTTACAGGCTCTAATTTGCCTGCAGTTCTCTTTGCTAAAATGATATTCTGCCATCTTGGACCACCGTATTTTCGAATATCTTCTAAAGTTATACCACCTGGTCTTAGAAGCATTGGGGGATCACATAAGCCATCTATCACAGTTGACTCAACTCCAACATCACATAACCCTCCGTCTAAAATCAGAGGTATCTTCCCATTCAAGTCATGATACACGTGTTCAGCCGTCGTGGTACTAGGTCTTGTTGATGCATTTGCAGATGGAGCTGCTAGAGGTGTATCACTAATAGAAATCAATGCTCTTGCAATTGGATGCGATGGTAACCTAACAGCAAAAGTTGACTGACCTGCTGTAGTTAATGTTGATAATTTAGTGGATTCATCAATCGGCAGTAAAATGGTTAATGCACCAGGCCAGAATTTCTTAATAAGAGGTAAATAAATATCTGGAATCTCCTGTCCCTTCCGCAATATTTTTCTTTTCAGTTGATCTATTGATGAAATATGTATGATTAGAGGATTATCAGACGGTCTATTCTTGGCCCTATATATAGACTTTACTGATTCATCATTTAATGCTGATCCTCCTAATCCATAAACTGTCTCAGTTGGAAATGCAACAACGTTGTTTGTGTTTTTGAGTATATCGGCAGCTATCCTTAAGTTCTTTTCTGATTCAATATCTGCTATAATTGGAATATCTGAACCATCGTTAAAGCTGATAGAGAGTCTGTCTACTTTGAGCAGCTGTGTCTGAAACTCAGCCATCCCGCGAATCTTTTTTATAGCAAATACTTTATTCAACAATCTTCTCCAAGGTTCATATGTTGGAAATAATAATTTTCCAAAACTGACCATCAAATGAAGTAAAGTATGTAATATTATTATCTTTCGTTCTATTATTTCTACGTTTTTTTTTGTCAGATTTTTTTCAATTCTGGGCCGTAGTGTCCAAATCAGGTAATACAAGATGTTATGAATCACTGTGCCCATCGACTGGTATAAACAGGATTGTACACTAAAAGTAGCACCGAAAAAGTAAGATATTGAAGCTTATAAGCTTGAGTATGTTTCATGGTAGTAATGTCTGTAAAAATCACTTAAAAACTTATATATCTTATGTAAGAGAGCGATTAATGATATTAGTTGAAAACAGCATAATTCCGAGATACAAAGACATAATATGAATCGTGATTGCTTCTACATTTTCTTATAAAAATCCGGCAAGAGCAAGATTCAACTCAAACTGTGAGCTTTCATGTTTGGTAATTAGTTTAGTCGGTTTGCCAGATTGGATTTATAAGCCTTGTGTGGCCTTTGGGATGAAGCCTTGGTCGTTTGGGAGACAGAACTATCAGAAATAATTAAAATGTTCCAGATGTACAGTATATATGGCCTCCCACACTGCAAAGTTTGGGGAACTCGCGTGTCATTCACAATAAAACATGCAGGTGTACTGTTAATAGCAAACAGACTCCGTTCAACAGAAGTTGAGGAATATGGATATATACACTGTTCAAGATATGATCTGCATACAGTATCAGCTTTCAAGTCTGAAATATATACAGGATGGTGTCCATCCAATCTGCTTTCTACAATTGCTTCCTTGAACCCCATTTTATTTATTGTATATATACAAGCAAATTACTTTCTGGTAATATTTTGATTTCCAAAATTCTCTGATATCTCGTAGGATATCCTATATGTTTCCTTTGACGCTTATTCACTAAGAGTGAATCTATTATTCCTCTAACTGTCTAGCTGGGACAATAACTTCACGTGTTGGAATACTTGGTTTGTGAGTATTCCAATCCTTGTTTAGAATACCAGCTTTGATCAATAGCCTCGTAACAGTTTCAGAAGGTTGAGCTCCAACACCAATCCAGTACTTTGTCTTGTCAAAATCCAGTCTAATATCCTTAACAGGCTTCTCACCTTTCAATCTCTGCTCTTTTGTCAATGGAGGAGGAATAGGATTGTAAGTGCCAATAACTTCTATTGGTTGAGCATCACGCGCACTTTTAGCATTCGCAACCACTATATTATATACTGGCGCATGTCTTCTACCAAATCTTGCTAATCTAATTCTAACACTTCCCTTCATAGTTCTCTGGCTTATGGTTCTAATGTTGTTTGTGTTTTGTTACGTTAGTGTATTATCGACCTCGAACAACTTCGCATCCTTGAAAAATAAAAATAAAAAAAATCAGAAATTGATAATTTGTTGCCCTAATCATTTTTGGTAACCCGGAAGAAGAGCTAAAATTTTTTTTTTTGTATTTATTGATTTGCAAATAAAAGAATGGTTTACAACGTGATTCAGTTAAACAGAAACTAGAAAACTGACTGAAATTTCATTTAAGGAAAATGAGTACGTCAGAAGAAGATTTGATCCCTTTTGAGCTTGAAGAAAAGCTCGCTAGAATTAGATCTCAAGCCAACTCAAAGCTAGACAATCAAAGACAATTAGCTTTAATTTTATCAGCCGTTGAAGAAAACATTGATGAACAAAAAAACAAAAAAAGCGCGGTTGCTTATTTTGTGTCTTTTTTTTCTCTGTTAGATCAAGCATTTGTTAACGACAAGATTGCTGACCAAAACCTGGCCATCACTACTGCGTACTTTTTGGATATTATCTTTCCATTCACTCCACACAGTCTACTAAAAGCCAAATTCTCAGAAATCTTAACTAAGCTAGCACCAGCTATCACACATCCTGATTCGGAAGCGCCATTGATCAGATCTTCAATTGGTGCTTTGGAGAGCCTGTTGTTGGCTCAAGATTTAAACTCTTGGAAGTCAGCAACTTTGAATATCAGTCCTCGCAGAGGTTTATCCGGTCTGTTGGAATTATCATTGGACCCAAGACCGAAGGTCAGAAAGAGAGCTCAAGATGCTGTTCATAAAATATTAGCCAACCCACCAGCTTCCCCATCTTTGGAACATATTGGATCTGCAATGTCTGGAGATTTCGCTTTAAAAACAATTGTTTCGTTATTAGAATCTAGAGGGAACGGTAACAAGAAAGACAATAAAGAATCCACTTCCAAATTGATCCACGGACTTCAACTGATTAGTTCAATCACTTCAGCAAATCAGTGGCCAACGTCAAAAGTTGAGAACCTCTGTGACTTATTGTTGGAAATTTCAAAAACTCCCGATCAATATTTGGTGTCTTCAGCATTCCACGCCTTTGAGGGTTTATTTAATTCAATGACAGATGAAATTGATAATGATAAATTTGTTAGAGTTTTAAACATAATTTTTGATTTGAAACCTTCTATTAACGATTCACACTTGGCTGGTGCATGGGTAGCTGTTGTTGCAAAAGGTGTTTCAGCATATTCAAAAGTTGAGCCATTAAAATGTATTGTTAGACTTCCAGAAATCTTCAAAATTTTATCTGAATTTTTGAGCTCTGAAATTTCAGATATTTACATTAGTGCATCACAATGTTTGACTGCAGTTTTAACAGAAGGTATTCCTGATAAATATCTGCTGTTTCCTGGATTTGATCCAGAAATTACTCAAGACATATATGAAGAAGTTGATGATGTCATCACACAAATATCTGAAATTTTTGTTCAATTACTATCAATCAGATATACTCATTGTGTGAAGGAAGTCATCGAAACGTTGACAGCGGCTTTCAATAAACTGAGATTTAGAGCCAATCCGGATTTCGCAAAGCCACTTGAAATCATTGGAGAATGGAGAACTAATGAAAACTCGTTTGATCTTAAGATTGAAGCTGAAAACTTTATTGCCTCAGCTATTAGAAATTTGGGACCTGAGGTTGTTTTAAGTACACTTCCGCTAAATGTCGTTAATCCATCTCCACAAAAACCTGGTAGAGCTTGGTTATTGCCACTATTAAGAGACAACATTCGTGGCGCAAAGTTAGGTTTTTTTATCGAAACCTTTATTCCGTTAATTGAAGCTTTTAACCAAAAGATTGAGTCGTTAGACAAAAACTCTGTTCACATTAAAATCTATGAAACCATCAATGATCAAATTTGGTCACTACTGCCACACTTTTGTGATTTGCCAACTGATTTACGTACGTCGTTTACTGATGAATTTGCTCAAAACTTAGCAAGTTTGTTATATGCAAACGTTGGTTTAAGAGTCAACATTTGTCATGCTTTGAAATTGTTGGTTGAAAGTAACGTTGCTTACTCAAATGGCGCTTTAGAAAATGATGTTTTATTGTCACAGCAATTTCCACAGAGCGAATCAAAATTGAATCTTGAATATCTTTCTGCCAGAGCATCTAACATATTATCTGTTTTGTTCAATGTATTTTCACAAACAGGTGCTGAATCGAGAGGATATGTTTTAGAAACTATTGACGCATATTTAAGCATCTCTTCAAAATCAGATTTGGAGAATACTTTTAATAAAGTATGTGGTTTGTTAAAGACAGGGTTGGATGCGGATGCGTCTGATGAGCAAGTTCCAAATACCACTGGTCTCGCAAAGCTCAGTGTCACCATGATGGATCTTGTTGTTGCCATGGCCAAGTACGTTCCTGAATCTTCTTACAGCGCATTATTTTCAATTCTAAATTCCACAATTTCTTCGAAAGAACCATTAATTCAAAAAAGATCGTATAGAATCATTACTAAATTAGTCGAAACTGACTCAGGAAAAGTTGCTCTGTCGAATTTTATAAGTGATATTGAAAGAATCTTGATTGAATCTGCTGAATCTAGTCATCCATCGGCAAGAGCTCAGAGACTCTCGGCAATATTAACTGTCTTAACAGTTTTACCAAAATCTGATTTGTTTTTCATCCCATCAATTTTATCCGAAATCATTCTGTCAACTAAAGATGTTAATGAAAAAACCAGAGAATTGTCATATAACATTTTAATAGATATGGGTAAGAAAATGATTGCAGGGGGAGTTGTTCAAGGTTCTAAAGTCCCAGGATTTGATGAATCAACACCTGATTCAGAGGCTTCGCTTACTGAATTCTTCACTATGGTTAGTGCAGGTTTAGCCGGTGCTACTCCACATATGATTAGTGCAACTGTCACTGCGATCAGTTGTTTGGTCTATGAATTCAAAGATCAGATGAGCGTTGACTTGTTAGTTGAAATTTCGAGTACCGTTGAATTGTTTTTAACTTCAAATAATAGAGAAATCGTAAAATCAACAATTGGGTTTGTCAAAATCACAGCTATTAGTTTGCCAGAAGATATTGTTAGAGGAAATTTAAAAGATTTGTTACAACATCTATTACGCTGGTCACACGAGCATAAGGGTCATTTTAAATCTAAAGTCAAACATATTATTGAAAGACTAATTAGAAGATTTGGTTACGAAACGATCGAGGAAAATTTCCCTGAAGAAGATAAAAAATTAATTGTCAATATTAGAAAATCTAAAGCTAGAGCTAAAAGAAGACAACAAGAAGAGGGTGAAGAATCAACACAAGCTAACACAACCAAAAAATCAAACTTTACATCTGCTTATGATGAGGTTTTGAATGATTCAGACGATGATGACGATGATGAAGACGATGATGAAGAACAACAAAGAGGCGGTAGAAGAGGTAACAAATCTAATCAGTTCATCGTAGAATCAAAAGAAGATCCTTTAAATTTATTGGACCGTCAAACATTATCACACATTTCATCATCGAAGCCTAAGAAATTTGAAAGAAAACAAATTAATTCCTCTAGATATGAAAAGTCTGACGGAAAACTTCGTTTCACCGAAAATGAAGATGACGATGAAGATCCGTTAAAATCTATCACTTCAAGTATTAATGCATATGTCGAGGCTGTCAAAAATGGTCCTGTAAGAGGACAAAAGAATAAATTGAAATTTAAAAGAGGAAACAAAGCTGATGACAACGATGATAATGACAGCGGTGACGAATCATCAAAACCAAAGCCAAGATTCAATAATGTTAGAAATAAAGTTGGTAAGCCAAAACAAAAATTTCAAGCACGTAAGAAGTTCTAAATGTCAAATATAATTTAGCAGGGATATAGGGTGTAATATGTTAAATACGGATGAGATAAAACAGATAGTTTTTTTTTTCATTATTATTGTTATCGTTTATTTTTTGTTTATTTTTATTAGTACAATGCATGCTTATTATACATAAAGTGGCAACAATAAAAATCAAGTAGACATAAAATTCATAACACCATTAAGACAGAAAACCCTAATATATACAAGCATCAAACCTTGATTAGAGGAACTTCTCAACGGTAGAGTGGTCGGTTAGTAAGGTCTTCTTCTCCGTCTTTGGACCTGTAAGAGTTGTGACTGTTTTCATTGTCAAAATCGAGCTTATTTTGACCTTCTTTGCAACGAAAATGTTTGCTTCTGGAATACGGCAATTTGTCAATCAGTTCATTAGGCGTTGGACCAGCTATAACAAATTCATTTATATCTTCAGAACTTTCTAATTTTTCAAACTCGCTGATGCCATCTATTATTGTGTGTCTAAATTTGCTTTCGTGTCCCAGTTTGGTTTCTTTTTTAATCAAAAACTTTAGCCAGTCTTCCTCGATTTCCTCTTGTGGTTCATCTGTGCCAGACGTAGTATTCGTGTTTAATGCATTTATATATTCAGGGATAACAGGATTAGGTTTCAGTTTGGCAGCGCCGTTAGCCAACAGCTCAGCTGTTGGTCTTGCAATTATTCTAGAGTTCTCAGGAATGGTTCCCACTGACCAGTGTAGGAACATCTCCATTCCCTTATTCTTTCCATATTGGTCGTACGCATCCAATATATTCATCGGTTTTATCATCCCTATATTCTGCATTGCCTGTGCAATGTCCTGAACATGCAACTCGTCTCTCCCTCCGGCGTTTGAAAGCAGTAGCGATTCTTCTGTGAGTAACGACAAGTGTCTAATGTATAAGTCTGTCAACACATCAATCACGGACGGTGAACATCTATCAAACCCTATTGACCGTAAAATCTAGCAAAAATTAGTCTCCATGGCAAAATAAAGATCACGTAGATACATACCTGTGCAATAGTTATTCGCAAAATACCAAAATTAAAGGCAGAACTCATTTTATTTCTCTGTCAAAGCTTGTAATATTGCTTGTTTTGTTCATTTTTGATGTTTTTGTCTTAGAGATTAAAAACCAGTTTACCCGGATCATTTGATTCAAAATAACCAAAACCAAAACCAAAAACACGTCGTTGTAAATGAAACGAAACACTCAATTAAGTTGTATGAGAATCATTTAAATAGAGCAAAATGTCATTCAACTTATCATTGTACTCTGTCACAGC
Organism: Wickerhamomyces kurtzmanii; assembly: GCA_030572875.1. Lineage (NCBI taxonomy): Eukaryota > Fungi > Ascomycota > Saccharomycetes > Phaffomycetales > Wickerhamomycetaceae > Wickerhamomyces > Wickerhamomyces kurtzmanii. The sequence continues at coordinate 49,258 of JAJMCJ010000023.1, read as the reverse complement.
TATACTGATACTGGATAGCGAAGGTAAAAGGCTTTTTGCTAAGTACTTCAAACCACCTCATGACCATAATGAATCAGAGCTATCATTCCCAACTATAAAGTCACAAAAATCATTTGAAACAGGGCTGTTCTCTAAAACTCGTAAACAGAATAGCGAGATCATATTGTATGAGAGCCACATTGTTATTTACAAGGAGGTTGCGGATGTCATTATGTATTTGGTAGGTGGTCTAGAAGAAAACGAAGCCATGTTGTATCAGGCATTTGCCGGTCTCAGAGACGGTATAGATTTACTGTTGAAGCACGCTGTAGATAAGAGAACAATTCAAGAAAACTACGATTTGGTTTCCTTAGCTGTGGACGAAACAATTGACGATGGTATCATTCTAGAAACTGATTCCTCTGTCATTGCTTCGAGAGTTTCAAAAGCACCAACTACGGAAGCACCAAGTTTGAAAAATATTGATTTAAGTGAAAAAGGTCTTTTCAACGCATTCAATTTTGCTAGAGGTAAGATTTCTGAAAGATTACAGCAAGGTCTTTGAAAGAGAACATGAAATACAGAGAGAGACAATTTTAATGCTTTTATTCTCAGAAACGCTTTATACGATTTATATAATATAATAGTCAATTGTTTCATTTCTTCGGTTTGGTCTTGACTAAAAATATATGTGTAATTTATTGTGATTTAGTAAGGTCACTTCGTTGCAGTTGAGCTAAAATATAAAACAATGAACCTCTACTTCTTTTTACCCCTTGGTTTACTGGCAGCTTTTTTTTTCTCACTACTTTGACCTGGTAACATAACTTTGAGTTTACCAACATAAATTGAGGGTAACAAATCAGTTTCTTTGATGGTCTTCAAAATTGCGTGCTCTCTTGGCCAATCAAGAAATTTCTCATTCTCACTTTCATCAACTTTTCTGTTGGTTAAGTAATGCATAGCTTCTTGAACTGCTTTACCCTTTTTGGTATTACCTGGTTGAATTTTGACCTTATATTTGTATTTACTTAATGCTGCCCAAGGCGCAAAAACTGGGATGGCCTCTAAAACTTCATCTTGTTTTGTTAACATTGGAGTAAGCTCATTTAGTATGATTTCGTAATTCACATCAATAGGACCAAAAGTTGTGTATTTTTTATATTGAACTTCTTCTTGTCTTTTACGTCTCTCAACTTTATAAATATGAGCCTGCTTTCTTTCTTCTTCTTCTATTTTGGATTCTTCTTCTTTTTTAACTCTTTTCAGCGCACCTAAGGCTTCCATTCTTAATTGTCTTTCTTCATCATCTTGATCGGCATATTTTGTTGCTATCTTTTTTAACTTACCTTTCTTACCACGAACTTTCTTTTGAACATCTCCATTTGATATAGGGAAGGTTTTGCTTGATGCATCTATCTCAATGTTTTCAATTGTTTCTAAATCGTCATTTTCCTGGGTCTTCAATTGAAAATCTACTGAATCTCCTTCTTTTACACCCTCACCTAAATTGTCACTATCCTGGGTCTTCAATTCAATATCAGCTGAATCTTCTTCTTTCATGGTTTCATCTGATTCTGTTTCACCTAAGTCTTTTCTGTTTGTATCCTCATTCGTACTGTCTAGGGTCAGATTCTCTATATTGTCAATAGATAAAAGGGCTTTTGTTTCTTCAGGATTACCTTCAGAAAGTTCTGGAGTCAAATTTTCAGTCCTAATTTTCCATAAAAATGCAAATCCCATAACCAACTGTGATGGAGGTAAAAAAGTTTTCTCCTCCAAATATCTGAAAACACCTGGTTTCATGACTTTTCCATCAATGTCTACTTTACTCATATTACTGGTATAGCACCACCATGCAGAGGCAACCATCTTTTTTTCCCAAGCTTTCGAAGTTGCTAATGAGAGAATGGCAGCTTGTGTTAAAGTACTTGGAGAAACTTCAGTACCTGTCAAGTTCTTTATAAAAACATGACTTGCACCATCAACATCGGCATGGACATAAACGTCATCTTTTCTAACATATCTGTAATAAATCATATCAGTTTGAGCTTCATCTCTACCAGACAATATTAAATAGTTTTCATTTGATATAAACCAATTGAATTTCTCGAAAAAGTATGGGTTTCTCAGTTGTTTTAAAACATCATTCTCTTGTTTCAAATTTTTTTTCAAATCGTGCTCAATTCTATATTCAATATTTTTCAATGCCTTTGTCGCACTCTGTTCTACCTTTTTCTGTTTTTCTAAGCTTGACTTTTTAGCATTAAAATAGGTCGATGCATTGGCAAAAGCAGAGAGTAATAGATCTATTGAAACATTTACAGTATTTTTAACTCTCTTTGTCTGCTTTTTGGATGCTTTTCTGTTCTCAGCTGTTTTTAAAGCAGATTTTTTTGAATTAGCCAGATCTGAATCGGAATCTGAGTCTGAATCGGAATCGGAAGTTGTATTTGAGTCTGAGTTTGATACTTCTTCTTCCTCTTCATCTTCTTCATCTTCTTCATCTTCTTCATCTTCATCTTCATTTCGAATAGGCAGGCACAATGTGATTTTATTATTTTTCAAATCGAATGCTTTGATTAATTTTGCAATTTGACTTCCTTTGGCCGTTTCAATTTCAACTAATTTTTCGATACTCTTCCAATCCATGCTCTGATCCAATAGGCTCTGAACAGCATTCTTGGCTTCTTCAACAAGATGCGTATTGAAAATAATGGCCTCTCCTTTCGTAATGTTAGATTCTTGAATGTCAACTAATGATTGAATTCTTTTATCTTTGTCATTTCTGGCTTGATCTAATCTCTTTTTAGCCTGATTTTCTTGGCTTTGAATACGCAATGCATATTTTGAGGATTCAATTGATGAAAAAAATGTATCTAGGGTTTTGTTGTAACCTTTAATTTCTATTATGTTGAATGTGTCACTTTTCAAAAATGGTCTGAAAGGGTGAAACTCTTCATATAAATCCTTCAAATCTTCTTCATCCTTCTTTTCAGCATTGTACAAAGGATTTGGTTTTGTGACAATATATCCCATTTTCTCTTTTTGACTCAATATCTCGGATACTTCTAATTCAGAGTCATTTAAAATTCTAACAATAGTTGATAGCTGTTCCGGAGTTTTATAATCAAGACAGGAAGATGAAGGAGCTATGTCGTTAGTAGTTAAATTCTTCGATAATAAGTCCGATGATAAGTGAGGAGCGTTTATAAATAACAGTTTATGGATTGATAAAACTTTTTGTTTCTTCTTCAAGTCAACTGCAGGTTCAACATTTCTTTGTTTTTCGATCCATTCCTGTAAGGTTTCGCAAGTATATGTTGCTACCAGTTTCTCTTTTTCTTCACCAATGCTTTCCAGGAAATCATCACCAAACATGTTATATTTTTCACCTATTGCATACTTAGCATTGTTGCCTTTTTCTTCAACAACCCTTTGTAACGCTAAAATTGTTCGATTCTCATCCAGCAAAATGACGTTACCTGCGCTGAAGAATTCCAAGACTAAGTGGTAGGCACCATCACTGAATGTTAAAACAATAACCCTGTCAATTCCAATTTGCTGAATACTCGATAACCTTCTTGTCTTCAAATGTTTTCGCAATTTCGCAACAAAATGAGATGGTGTTGGGGGGGTTGGTCTAGAAAAATCTGTCAAATGAATCTTAAAACCGCAATCAACAACCACATTCTTCTTGGAATCAGGAATAGCAAATTTCAACAAAAACTGTCTAGTCGAGGTCGCAATATTATATATATTTTGCAGCCTGTGATGAGTAATCTCGTTCTGTAGTTCTGTCGTCAGAACTTGAAGATCAAGTGCCGTAACTCTTTGCTGAAAAAAAAGTTAATATCGCTGTTTATCAATTAAACCATACTCATACATTTCACTTACTTTCATATTCTGTAATTTGCTGGATTGACAATCTTATGGGACTCATATCAAATAATCTTTCAGATCAAAAAGGTTATTATTCCACCGTATTTGAGCAAAAACCTCATCGTGTGTTACCCTATCGGACTTAACAAACATTAACAGACTAACCAGTATCTCTCTCCAGCTTGTTGGATGTTTGAACCTATCAATATCAGAAAAGATAAAAGATGGCGACTTTAGAGGAGAAGCTCAGATTAGTTGCTGATGCAATAAGTAAAAAAGAATTGAATGCCAAAGTTATATTCATGGTTGGTGCAGGCATTTCAACCGCATCTGGTATACCAGATTTCAGATCACCAGGAACTGGATTATACAATAACTTATCCAAATTAAATCTCCCTTATGCTGAAGCTGTTTTTGACATTGACTATTTCAAAGAGAATCCGAAACCGTTTTACGTCTTGGCAGAAGAGCTATATCCCGGTAACTTCGTTCCAACGAACTTTCATTACTTGATGAGATTGTTTCAAGATAAGAAAATATTGAAAAGAGTTTATTCACAAAACATAGATACATTAGAGAGAATCGCTGGTATTGACAGTGATCTTGTTGTTGAAGCACATGGCTCGTTTGCTGAGAATCATTGCATTGAATGTCATGAAGAATTTCCGCAAGATCAAATTGAGGAAATAATCAAATCAAAAGAGATTCCAAAGTGTTTGAAGTGTAAGGGTTTAGTAAAACCTGATATCACCTTTTTCGGGGAATCGTTACCAAAGAGGTTCTTTGAGATATGGGATAAGGATTCTGAAGATTCGGATACTGATATTGTTATTGTTGCGGGTACTTCGTTAACAGTTCATCCATTTGCTTCATTGACTTCGGAGGTTGATGATGAAACAATCAGGGTTCTGATCAACAATGAAGCCGTTGGTGATTTTGTTTCGAATCCAAGAAAGTCAGATATCATCGCGATATCAGATTGTGATGAGATCGCTGAAAAACTGGCTGAACTGTTGCATTGGAAAGTAGAGTTAAGTGATCTTATCAAAGAGTCTCAGACTATTTCCAACAAATCTAAAAAACCTAAAGAAACTTTTGAGAAGAAGTCTGAGGATGTTACTAAAGGGATTGCCGAAGAGCTAGAAAAAGAGAAAAATGAGGTTGATGAGAAAATCAATCAACTTGACAAGGAATTAAAAAATTTGAATATTGATAATAAAGATAATACTCGTAAGACGTGTTAGGGGCTGATTAATCTCGACGTACCAGGTCGATAAGAACTTTTATAATCTTTGAAAAATGTCTGAATCGGGTGGTACTTCTAGAAGTTCCTTTTTGACGAAGTTTCTGCCATTTTTTCATCTGTTCAATCTGGAATTTTGATTGAAGATAGCGATATTTGTTGTGTAGGATTCAATACCGATTTGGACTTTTCGAATAATCTAAACAACACATACATAGTAGCATAGCGCATAAATATAAATAATATTCGTTCATATTTTCAAAAAAGACAATCTTTTTATTTATCAATCATTTTAAACCTTCATGAATTTTTGTGGACACTTTTTTGTGTGTAGTTTATTTATTCGAAATAACAGTTCAAGTTATAGCAATTCTGTCTTTCTCATATAATTTGTGCTGTCTGGTCGGCTGACCTAAAAATGACACAGTGCGTCGTGACGACAATTGGCGCGTCGTTATGCTGTGTCTGAAAGTTCATAAGGTTGAGAATACTAAATAAACAATTATCTACCTTTTAATTATTTGAGAGAAGCTGAATTTAACTAAGAGTACATGAGTCTTTTTATAAACTTTGAAAAAGTGAAGAGATTTGAAATTAACGGTCGTGTTTAATATTTTATGAAGGATATACTTTCTAAGATTAAAGTCATATATTTCAAATATTACTCTTTGAGAAAAAAGCACCTCGAAATAGAAAATACCGTGACAAAACCATCGAAACAAGGGTTTTCACGCACTTCAGAGTGTATTACATTTTTGTTTCTTACTAAAAACTCTGTAGAGAACTATTAATAATATATGCTATTCCAATTGAATATTCAAGATTAAACATATGTTTTTTGTTCATTATTTGGTACATAGCTCTACAACGCTTCTTATCATTACAGCAGGATATATATATATTTGAAGATGATAATAGTGACAGAACCAACCTGGTAGCGAATTAGTTGTATAATTTTAAAATACATAATTTATGTGATGTGAAAAAAGTTGAATGCTTCATCTATGCGGCATTTTTAACTTTAAAGGAAAGCGATCAAATCGAGATGTTGGGATCATGCCACTCTATCGTTATCAATTCTGTTTTTGTCGAGGTTTCCTGTTTTTTAACCACCACTGAACTTTAAACTTAGAATCATGTACATAATCGAATGTTGAAAATCTCAAACTACGAATAATTGCATTTTTTTTGGTCATCACTATGTTTGACACTGACAAGATTCTCATCTGCCATCACTTGACTGTATCAAAAAGGAGATCTTAAAAATTTTCAGAAAGACAATCTTCAGTGTAATGAAATATGGCAAAGAGTGTCTGGCTTTTGCTAATACGGCACATTCTTACGATGAACAAGTGTCTGATAAAGGTATTTTATGAGCTTAGAATACATGGCACTGACTGACGGAATTTCTGATGGACAACAAAAATCTACCGAAAATCGCATGTAACATGGCTTCCTCCATTGGAATATTGTGTTTCAAGTGCCTGTATTGTTTATCACAAGATTGTCGACAAAATTCTTGCATAATAAATGATTCAGGAACCAACTGAAATGTGCTTTCTAATAACAGCAGAGCTGAAATAGCAGAACTAACTATAGGAGCGATGTAGATTTAGTCTTCAAGACACATTGTTAGTGAATGATCTTGAATCAACATAACCGATCTATGTCCCGTACTACCAGTTTCCGGAAAAACCAAGCACCCTTCTATTCAATATTCTACTTATGGGGTACATACAGAAGTGTGCATAATGATCCGGGAACGAGAATTTACCAGTTGAAGGGCAATCAACATTAGAAATAGATGGACGTTTTAATGAGTAAGTCTAAAGCAGAACAACTCCAACATCAAGTGTATGTATGGAGTAAACCTTTCCGTTACAACTATTTTTAAAGATTGAATGACCAGAATTTGAGCTCTCCATTTTCAGTCATTTGCAACACTCTACGCAATAATTTAAAAACTTACGTCAAACTCAAAGATCGTATTAGCAGTTGTCCATATTTGGCAAGTTTTGCATTTGATTTCAATTTTGCGTTATGTAACATACATTTCATTGTAGCAGTTTGAACTTTTGAGTTGAAAAGCTAGCGATTCTATACGTTGACGATATACCATGGATTATAGAACCTTACACAGTCGCACAAATATACATATATGAATAGATTATTTTACAAAGTAAGTATTAGAAGAGAACCGGGAAAATCCAGGTGACCCACAGAAAAGCTGTACATGTCTCTATGCTGAATGCATCCCCCCGAGTATTAATCCTAAATCTATTTTTTCAGGATATTGAATTAAATTGTTATGACACCGCCGATACTGGTGCTGGCCATGTCATCCGCTTGAGACCAAGAATTTGAACGAAAGAGAGAAACGAGAGGCAATAAATACTTATACCCTTGTAAGCCCTGTGATTCAAAATAGTTCATAGAAGGGCCACTATGTATTTTCAACAAAAAAATCGTAGTGAGTAACGAACTCATAACAGCATCGCAACTTCAGATAGGTATGACTTTTCCCATTTCTCCGACAGATCAAGTTTAGAAAGGTTTGAAAGAAATTCCGAAAAATGATTGGCTTTTCGTAACTGAACAATTTTTCATTGGTCTTCTGAACTCGGGGAAATATTCTTGAAAATTAGAGTTTGAAAACTAGTGTGGAGAACGTTGAAAACTGGAACAACGTATCCCTCGGTGAAGTTCATCCGTACGGCTGGTTTCAAATCTCGATTATCAGTAATATTTCAAAATAACGATTTGTTAACCATCAGATCTTCAATCTCTAAGATTTAAAATGTTCTTATAGTCCAGTATGAGAACCCTTGATACGTAGTTTCTTGGGCCTTTTTGAGGAAGCTAGTTAATGGGCTTATACTTTAATATGTGCACGAATAAATATAGTTGGGATACAAGCAATTACAAAAATCCGGGGAGACGCACCTTTTCTAAAAATCCGAATCTTCGAGCATGATGTTCCTTTGGGTATAGAGATATGAAATTTTGAAATATCGGTTCATGAAAATATTTTAGGTATATAAGCAGGGCAAGTTGACCAAACTTCATTGAGTTGCTTTTTTCCACTACTTTATTCTCATTAGAAATTTTCAAAGATGGGATTAGAAAGCAACAAGTTTATCAAAAGATACATCAATATCGATGAGAAGAATGAAGGTTCCACAACTTCAGCGATTTTAATTGCCATGTTTGCTGCCTTTGGTGGTATTCTATATGGTTACGACACTGGTACTATTAGTGGTATATTAGCTATGGATTATGTTTTGGAACATTTTCCAGACACACCAGGTACGTTTTCATCTTCGGAACATTCTTTAATTGTGTCAATTCTATCTGCTGGTACTTTTTTCGGTTCTTTGGTGGCACCATATATGTCGGATACTATTGGTCGTCGTTGGTCATTAATTATTTCAACAACAGTTTTCTTTAACATTGGTATTATCTTACAAACCGCTGCTACTGGAATCGACTTGCTGGTTGCTGGAAGAGCTATTGCTGGGTTTGGTGTTGGATTGATTTCTGCAGTTATTCCATTGTACCAATCTGAAACTGCACCAAAGTGGATTCGTGGTGCAATTGTTTCATGCTACCAAATGGCAATCACTATTGGTTTACTAGTTGCTTCTTGTGTTAATCAAGGTACACATACCAGAACCGACAGTGGTTCTTACAGAATCCCAATTGCACTTCAATTTTTGTGGTCATTAATTTTAGCAATTGGTATGTTTTTACTCCCAGAAACTCCTCGCTTTTTTGTTCACAAAGGAAAGCATAACAGCGCTATGAAGTCGCTGTCTAGATTAAGAAGATTACCAGTTGATCACCCAGATTTAGTGGATGAACTAGGAGAAATAACTGCTAACTATGATTATGAAATGAGTCAGGGCTCATCTAGTTGGCTAGATTGTTTTAAACCATCAAACTCTCAATTAAAAAGGCTTCTTACTGGTTCGGGTTTGCAAATGTTTCAACAACTAACTGGTATTAATTTTATCTTCTATTATGGTACTACTTTCTTTGCCAACTCGGGTATCAAAAACTCTTTTCTAACTTCATTAGCAACAAATATCGTTAACACTGGTATGTCTGTTCCAGGAATAGTACTGGTTGAAGTTTTGGGTAGAAGACCTTTGCTGATCATTGGAGCTATCGGTATGTCAGTCTCTCAATTGTTAATCGCCATCATTGGCACTGCAACCGATTCTTCTGCCGCCAACAAATGTATGGTTGCATTCACTTGTATCTTTATCGCTTTTTTTGCTGCAACTTGGGGTCCAATTTGTTGGGTTATTGTTGGTGAGATTTTCCCACTAAGAACCAGAGCAAAATCTGTTGCTTTATCAACAGCTACAAATTGGTTATGGAATTTTGGTATCGCATACGCTACACCATATTTAGTTGATTCAGGTAAAGGCAATGCCAATTTAGGTCCAAAGGTTTTCTTCATCTGGGGTGGATGTAATGCGTTATGTGCTCTTTTTGCATTCTACATGGTATATGAAACGAAAGGTTTAACTTTGGAGCAAGTTGATGAACTATATGAAGTTTCACCAAACGCTTGGAGTTCATCCAAATTTAAACCAACAGATCACAAGTACACTAGAGAAGTTGCTGACGATATCCTTATCAAAGACCTAGAGAAATCAAAGGTTGAAAATTTGGAACATGCTGATTCTTATGGATCAGGCACTGCTTAGATCATAATCCGTATATTAATTGCTATTTAGCTCAATATTTTTTGTCTAGAATCCATTACTTCCATTTTAGACTTTTGTTACTGATTTAATCATTCTTTTTATGACGGATATTATTTGCTCTTTATGACTCGACGAAATTTGTATATTAATCAATGTTAAGTTATATTATTTATTCATGATTTTTCGTAGAAACCAGAAAAGCAGTGTATCTTGGTGATGATGTTCTTGCAATCCACATACTCAAAATTCGTCAGCATTTTAGCTTACAGCTCGTTAGATATAGTAAATCGATAGATGAAAATGTTCATTATCATAGATATAATAAAAAAACAAGATATATACCGGGAGAGCGATCTACTTCTTTGCCTTTTTGGTACCAGATACCAGTGATAAAATGTCCTGATCTTTATCAGCAACTTTTCTTTTCTTGGCTTGTTTCTTATTGTATTTAGAAAGCTGCTCTTTTCTTTCAGATTCTCCTAATTTTGACAACTCTTCTGACTTCAATACAAATTCATTATCCGTTGATTTACGTTCCTCTAGCCACTCCAATAGCCTAAATGTTAATATTCAATTTTTTTATATGCTGATTAGCAGAGGTTAAACATACTTGATTTCTTCACCATATATTGATTCATCTTTACCAACCGGAGTTTCAAGAATAATCGGAATGCCATTGAAACGAGGAGAGTTAGCAAGCTGAATTTATGTTAGTATTTATTTATGCTTGTCTAATGTTATCTGAAATACTTACAGACCTGAAAACCTCAAGGCCCAAAAATCCATAACCAAGCCTCTGGTGTAAGTCTCTATTTGCACCTAATGGCGCCTTTGAATCATTCAAATGAATAGCAGATAGGTATTTCATCCCAACAATTCTATCAAATTCTTCCCAAAACGATTCAAATTTCTCTTCCGTAACAATATCATACCCTGCAGCAAATGTATGACATGTATCTATACAAACTCCAATCCGGTCTTTGTTATGAACCATGGAAATCACTTTTTTAAGATCTTCTAAAGTAGAGCCAATTAAGTTACCATGACCTGCCATGTTTTCCAAAACAATTTTAACAGTAGAAGTTTTTTCAATTGCCTTATTAATATTTTTAGCTAATTTGGACAATGCTTCTTCATGATCGCCGTCTAAACTTGAACCAGGACTGTTATCAAAAGTTAGTAAAACACCAAAAAAAATACAGAAATCCAAAACGTACTGAAAATTGTAAAGACCAATATCTAATTGTTCGCATCGTTGTAAGTCATCTAGAAAACCACCAAATGCTTTGGATTCTTTTTCTTCATCTGGATTGGCAAGATTTATAAAATATGAGCCATGCGGCAAAACATCACTAGAATTAATATTTAAAGGAAAAAATGATAGCAACTAAAGATCAAACATACGTCTTTGGATTGTAGCCATATTGTTCACATAATTTTTTAAAATTGTCAGCTTCGGTTTGTGTAATTTTTGGTGATTCCCATCTTCTAGGGCTTTTCAAAAACAGTGCAAAACTGTTAGCACTTGGAAAATGTTAGAGCTCAATTTATTTATGTTATAGAAAAACATAAAAAACGTACCCAATATTCATCGCATTTGTGACCGCATTTGAAACACCTTGATTGAATTAGAATTTCAACAAAAAATATTCATAATTGAAGTTTAGTACTCACCTCCAGCCATTCCAACATGGGCTCCAAACTTGAATTTTGTAGTCGTATTTTTGGTGTACTTGAAAGTTTTCGAAATCTCTTGTTTACTGCTTGTTAATATTCCAGCATACTTATTGATTATAATTTAATACACTGCTTACGCCATTTTTCGTTACTATTTGTATTATTTTCGACTTAGAGATGATATCGTTAGAGTTCTTTTGTTTTTCTACAATTTTTAACAATGGCACATAACCTCTTCAATTTAAAACTTTTGATTATAAAGTTAATTAAAACAATACTTTTTGATGAAAAATCATGTTACAAATAACTATAAGTACATGTACCCATCATCGTCTTCTTCCAGACCCTGTTTTCGTTTTTTTATTTTTCTTTGCAGCAGCCTCTTCTGCAGCTCTCTTCTTCTTAGCAGCAGCTAATTGAACCTCTGTTTTAGGTAGAACTTGAAAAAAACCATCTAGTCTACCCTGTGAACCCCCTTTCAGGCCTTTTTGAAGTCTTTTGATACCAGTTCGTATACGTTCCTCCGAGAATCCTTTCTCAAACACCATGTATTTAACTAATTCTTCAATTTGGGGTTCTTTCCATTTCAGTTCGATTGTAGATGGATCTTGTACTTCTGGGTTCAAAAATAATTCTCTGGCACCTTCATATGGCCAATTCTCTGGAACTGAGTATTTTGAATCAGGTGTACTGTTAATGTATTCGATCACACCTTCAATAGTTTTATGCTCTTTAATCAATTTGAGTGCAGTGACGGGGCCTATACCTTTGATTGAATCACAATAATCACAACCCAGTAAAATACATAAATCGACAAACTGCTTTTGATCCATTTCCAGGCCTTCAAAGACTTTTTTAGTGTCGATTTCGGAAATTGGTAATTTTCTGGCCTCTGAAAATGTTAAATGCCTTAGCAAAAAGGGTGTTTCATAACACAGGGTATCCATATCTTCTGAGGCTGCAGCATAGACTTTACCAGCTTTTGCTAAAACAGCGCATTGTGCTTCTGCTTCACAGGGAGCGTTCACATAAGGAATTCCCATCAATTCCAACAAGTGTTTAGCTTCTTCATTTTGTTCTCTGGTGACTCTGACTGTTCTTCTTTCAAATTTCGAAATTTCTTCGACTGTACCAGTTTCTCTAATTGCTTCAGCAGACTTTATAGCTTCTTCTCTTCTTGCTAGACGCTTATCTAACTCTCCACCTTTCATTGATGGCGGTTTACCGTCAAAAACGTAGCATGGTTTGAGACCGTTATCTATCATTCTTAAAGTTCTATAAAACATACCCATCAAGTGAGAAGTTGTCTCACCGTCTTCGTTTGTCAGCTGCTGTCCATCTTGCTGTCTAACAGCAATCAAAAACTGGTAAAGAGACATCGATCTGTGAAAGAATTAGTATATTGCTTCTCCAGGTGTGCTGCAGATTCAAATTTCACATACGCATCCTGTTTCACGTTAATAACCTGACCCATGTCAACGTAGTTCTCACTTGACCATACTTACAATGGCAACTTTTCTACCAAAAAATGTCTTCATCTCGCTATTCCTTAATGCGGATGGTGCATTGTCAGCAATTAACTTATTGAGACCTTTGCCAGCGTTAGTGTAATACAAAATCAAGTATAATCCACATTACAAACCTTTAATACCCATTTTCGATATCTTCTTTATGGCTATATACGAATATATCTAATAGTATATTTTCGCGTCGCGTTTTAATGGGTTTCTTGAGGCGGTCGGAACTCGATTGTCGAGATGCTCGGAGATCATTGTCGGTTAGAAAAGTTTGCCCAAGTGTAATAAAAAAAACCATCAAAACAATTCGAAAGACCAAAAAGAATAGAGAAAGAATTGAAATCCCCTAAGCATTTATCTTCAGTTTCAGTTTACATTTGTGAATCAGTTGACTAGTTATTAATTTGCATACTTAAATTAGAAAAATCTACCATAATGTTTTCAAGAACAAATACTTCAGGGTTTGGAGGTTTTGGATCCAATAACAATAATAATAATAATGGTAATGGTAATACTGCTTCAGGATTTGGTGCGAATAACAACAACACTTCGCCGTTTGGCTCGAACAGCAACACAGCAACTAGTGGCGGGCTTTTTGGTGCAAACGGTAATAATAGTAGTTCAGCATTTGGTGGTTTTGGTGCGAACAATGCTCCAAACATTGGTAGTGGCTTTGGCAACACAGCTAATTCAGGCGGTGGTGGACTGTTTGGTTCCAACAACAGTGCCGGTTCAGCATTTGGGGCCAACACAAACACAGGAGGGTTTGGATCAAACACAGCAAGTGGTCTTTTCGCTTCTAAGCCAGCTTCGACAGGTTTTGGAACTGCAGCTCCTGGAGGGTTTGGATCAGCAGTGACTACATCTCCATTTGGTGTCACTTCCAACACAGGGTTCGAGTCATCGCTTAGTGCAGGAACTAGCCAGGGTACATCACTGAAACCGTTCCAAGCATTTACAGAAAAAGACAACACAACATCAGGCACAAATGTTTATGAGAATATTTCATCAATGCCAGAATATAAAAACTATTCTTTTGAAGAGCTAAGGCTTCAAGATTATGAACAGGGAAGAACTTCCGCTAACAGTGTTGGCGTCACCACTACTGGGTTTGGATCAGCTGCTACCACCTCACCATTTGGTTCCAATAACAACAATGTGGCAGCTGGATTTGGATTTGGCGCTAAACCTCCAACGACTGGTGGATTGTTTTCTGCAAACAATAATGCTCCTGGTTCTGGTTTTGGATCTGGTGCCACAAATGGGTTTGGTTCAAATGCCTCTGTTAACACAGGTGGGCTGTTTGGTTCCAAACCAGCAGCCACAGGCGGATTATTTGGTAATCCTGTAGCACCAGCTAACAACTCTCCCTTTGGTTCGAATACCAGCAATACAACCTCAGGTTTCGGAACAGGTTTTGGATCAAATAATACAGCTTCTAATACAGGCTTCGGTTCGTCCTTCGGATCTAAACCAACTACATCAGGCTTTGCTTCTGGCGCACCAGGTGCATTTGGCTCAAATTCAACAGCCGGTGGATTGTTTGGTAATCCAGCTCCTACTGCTACTTTACCTTTTGGCAGTAATGCCGCTGCTCCTTCTACTGGATTGTTTGGTAACAATAATACTTCTGTTTCTGGAGGCTTTGGTGCAACAAATAACAATGTGCCAACAGGATTCGGATTTGGCAATAATAACAATGCCAATGCGCAAACAACCAGTGGCGGATTGTTTAGTTCTAAACCTGCATCTAGCGGTGGGTTGTTTGGAAATAATAATGTAGCTCCAAACACGGGTGGATTTGGATCTGGTGCTTCAACACCATTTGGAGCCAACAATAATGCTGCTGCTAAACCAGCTGGGTTTGGATTTGGTTCGGCTCCTGCTCAAACAGGATTTGGCTCAAATAATACAGGCGGAGGATTATTTGGTGCAAAACCAGCGACAGCAGGCACTACTGGTGGATTGTTTGGTAGCAACAATGCCAATCCTTCAAGTACTGGAACTGGGCTTTTTGGTAACACTGCACCAACCACGGGCGGTGGAGTATTTGGAGCGAAACCAACAACACCTACTGGTTTTGGATCAAACATAAGTACTTCTGGAGGTGGTTTGTTTGCCAATTCCAATAACAACAATACCTCTACAACTACAGGTGGTGGATTATTTGGTTCGAAACCAGTGGCACCCTCAAGTGGTGGACTTTTTGGCAATAACAATTCTTTAGCACCATCAGGAACTGCAGGAGGATTATTTGGTACAAAGCCAGTGGCAGCAGGAAATTCAGGAGGATTGTTTGGGAATAATAATACTGCAACACCAGCTACAGGTGGTGGACTATTTGGAGGCAATAATAACACCTCAATTTCTACTGGAGGAGGATTATTTGGGAATAACAACATGAATAATAACAATTTCCAAAACGGATCTCAAATGCAACTACAACAGCAACAACCCCAACAAGGATATGTTGCCACTGTTGATCAGAATCCATATGGCTCAAATCCATTATTTTCTTCAATTGCTTCAAATAGCCCAATAACAAATACCGTCTCTGCTCCAATAGCCAAATCAATTTTAAACGAACCTAAAAAGAAATTAAATCTTGTCACAGCCTACAAGTTATCTCCAAAGCCTCTCTTTTCTAATCAAAATAATTCAAGTAAGACAAATTTGCAATATTCTAAACCTGGATCAATTGTATCTGAACCAGTTAGTCCAAAATTAAATTCATTAAAGATTGCAAATAGTCCGGCAAATCTATCGAAAACAAAACTGTTTAACTCCATTACGGACGATGCCATATTAGCAAGTGAAATTTTTAGTCCTAAGAAAAACTACAAGAATCTAATTATTGATCGATCAAAATCGCCGGAATCAGGTAATGCATCAATTTTATTTTCAACTAATTCTCCATCGCCTGATTCAAAGACAACTCCTCAAAAGCTAGTGACATTTAATAATATTGGGGATGAAAATAAAGTGAATAAGGCTTTGTTTTCGGAACTTGAAAATACGCCAACAAATGGATCCAAAAAAATAGAAAACAATTTGAGCCAGGTGATTGGCAAATCAGACGACAAGAACCCTATTAATAGTAAGTCAAGTATAGGAACTATTACTCAAGACGAAATTATCAATGATGAAGGATACTGGATTTTGCCATCGCTGAATCAAATTGAGAACTCATCATTGTTAGAACTACGTAAAGTTTCAGACTTTACCATTGGTAGAGTGGGATATGGAAAGATTGAATTTTTGCAGCCTGTTGATTTGACATCATTGCCATCATTTACTACTATTCCAGGCTCCTTAATACTGTTTTCCAATAAATCGTGTATTGTTTACCCCGATGAAACAGTTAAGCCATCGATTGGAGAAGGATTGAACTTGAAGGCTAAAATCACATTAGAAGGATGTTATCCAATCTCCAAAGATAACAAAAAGCCAATAAAAGATGCTAACCACGAGTTAGTAAGAAGACATATTAAAAAACTGAAAAATATCGACGGTACCGAGTTTGTTTCCTATGATGCAAAGACTGGCGATTGGGTATTTATCGTTCCACATATGTAGTATCTTTGTTGTTTATTGTGGTTAGTTAGTTAGTTAGTTAAGTACAATCAGTTTTGGTCATTATCTTGTAATACACAGCATGCTGCCCTTACCAATCAAGTTGAAACATTAAATTTCCCAAACCATCTTTTTCTTCCCAATTCAGTTTTTTTCTTGTTTTTTTTAAATCTTTTTTCTTCTTTTGAAATTCAGACCAAAAAAGTAACATTTATACTAATTCTTGTCAAACCACAACAAATTCAATACAACCAAAGTAGGTATACTTTTCTTCTATGTAATTGTTCAAGTTTCTCCAAAATAGGTAATTTTTTCTTTCTTCAATATGGTGAATGTCTTTTGCTTTGTTATTGTTTTGTTTTTAACGCGTTATTTATAATCTGACAAGGCTGCCCAAAGTGGTAGTCAAACATCATCGCTAGTTACCATATTTGGTAGCACTTCAAAATTAAATTATTTTATAATTTAAGTCATCAGAATAGACAAGTCTATTTATTTTGACTATTGCTCCTATCACTTTAATTGATAACTCTTGTTTATAAAAATTTCACCCCTTGTTTTTTTTATTCAGAAATAACCAAATTAGACACTTTTTACCAAATTGAGATGAATAAAAATTTTCCCAAATTATACAAGAAACGTTCTAAGAATTAAAACATTTTTAACGATTGAATAACTAACTCTTTAGTGTCCGATTTAACCGAACAGAAACTACAAGTTGATCAACAACAAGAAGATATTGTTGACTCAAACCCACAACAAGATGAGATTGATGATGATGATGAAAAGCCTCCATCAAGGGAGAGAAGAAAAATTGAAATCAGATTTATTCAAGACAAATCAAGACGTCACATTACTTTCTCGAAAAGAAAAGCTGGTATCATGAAAAAAGCTTACGAACTGTCTGTCTTAACTGGTACACAAGTTTTATTACTAGTCGTTTCAGAAACTGGGTTGGTTTACACTTTCACTACTCCAAAATTACAGCCTTTGGTTACAAAGCCTGAAGGTAAAAATTTGATTCAAGCTTGTTTAAATGCTCCAGAAGAATCCGCTGATGATGACGACAATCAACAGCAAACATCACAACCTTCTCCACAGCAAGCACCAGCACAACCTCCACAGCAAGCACCACCTCAACCACAACAGTTACCAACTCCTCAACAATCTAATTCAAACCCAAATTTCAACCCAAACCAATTACCACAGTCTTATATAAACCCAGATCAAGCTGCCGTTTATCAGCAGTATTTTGGAGGAATTAATGGACAGCAAGGCCAATATTAGTTTCAGTACTACGAATTGTTGTGTTTAATTGTTCGTTGAAGAAAGTTGAAGAAAGAAAATCAAATTACTGCTGTAATTAAAACTGTCCTTTTTATTTTTTCATTAGATTATTGTCAATTGTTGTGAATTGCTGCTAAAACAATCCACCTTTCAATTCTTTCTTTTTCACATGTGAATATATTTAACAGTTATTTACATCTTTATTTCCTTATTGTTTTGTTAGTTTTCTTTTCATTGTTGTTACTGGTACCAAACTTCTCTTTTATCTGGTCCCTTCCGACGGTGATTTGTCGAAAACAAGTTTTTGTTATTAATATTTTCTAAGATTTATTCAAATGAACGGGTGTATTTTTATTATCGCTATCTTCAACATTATAAATTACTGCTTCACCCGAACTCTCACATAATCATCAATATTTCTATAATGTTTATCGGTGTAGTCTCTGACCGGTTGAATAGAAAGATGAAATGTCTGGATGTCTCTTTAAAATTCGTAGGTCGAATTTGAGGAAATGTCTGTCTGTCTCTCTCTACGCGTCTTGAATCACTTTTCTTTGAAACCTTTCAGCTGGTAGATTTGCTCTACAATAACAAGAGGATGTCACAAGAAATTGAAGAATACGGTGAGTTTCAGCCATCTACAGTTGTTCTTGCTAAGCTAAAGGGGTTTTCGCCATGGCCAGGAATGATTATCCCAAATGAATTAATTCCCGAATCAGTTTTGAAGGTTAAACCAAAATCTTCAACTTCAGCATCTAGAAATAGACGTAAAAGTAAAAACCACGACACTAATCCGAATGATGAAAAACTATGGTGTGTTCGTTTTTTGATGGATGATAACTACATGTGGGCTACGAAGTTTGATATTTCAGTATTACCAAAGGAAACAATCGAGAAATATCTTTCAACCAAGAGAAAAGAAAATCTGTTGAAAAGCGCATATGAAATGGCTCTAGCTCCTCCAAATGTCGATGAATTTGTTATTTACGGAAGTAATGGAAAGCCTGTATTCATACCAGATGATGAAAAAGATGAGGATTATGATGAAGATCTGAAAACTATAGACGACGATGCAGATGATCTTATTGAGGACGAAGATGATGATTCACTTGACTTGGAAATCGAAGATTCACCAAAAAAGAATAACAGAACCACCAAACGTGGATCCACTTCATCAGCAAAAACTTCGTCCAAAAGGCAGAAGACTAAATCAACGACGCCATCGAAGTCGAAAGCTAGAAAGACAAAAACACCAGAAATTGAATTAGAATCCTCAGACGACGATTGGGACTCATTGGATGAAATAGATGAGCCAGTTGCAAGCCCAAACCTTCCAACATCAAAAGAGATGGTTGAGAACTTAAAAAAGCAGAAAACAGTCCTTTCACAAGCTCGCTTTCTTCTTCAAAAAACATTGTTGTTAAACGATGATGACTACTCAAATCAAAACATCAAACCAATAAATTCAACAGTTCACGAATTAGAGTCGATTAAATCACTAGAACTCACGTTGGTTAAAAGTTTAAATTTGCATAAAGTTTTGATAAATATTTTGAAGAAGCCAAGTTTTGCTAGTCTGCAAAAGAAAGATTATAAAAAAATCAGAGAAAGATTGGGAAAACTGGTCCGTAAATGGTTTGATATTACTGTTAAAGTGGATGATGATTGGAAGTTTGATAACAACAAAGACGAGGAAGAGGAAGAGGAAGAGGAAGAGGAAGAGGAAGAGGAAGAGGAAGAGGAAGAGAAAGAAGCAGTCAAGGAAGAACATCAGAGAGACCAAGGGGAACAGCATCAGATTGGAGTATCCGAAGAAAATGGGGACTCTGACGTGATTAAAGAAGAAAATGACAAAAACGGTACTCTAGATGAACCTCAAAAAGCATTCCAAAAAATTGATAGAGAGCTTGAATCCAATGAGAATTCGGATAATAGTGAACTTTTGAAAAATGACTAGTCTTGAGGTCAATTGAAACTAAAGAAATTGTTTATATATTTTTAAGATTGTTTCCCAGGAGACAAGTATTTGTATTCTTACCAAAAAATAAATAAATGTATCTATTGTACTTTTACGTTTTTTCATAACATTCTTTTAATTTATTTAACATAGTAAGGTCAGTTTAAGAATTAGAAAAAAATAATGCGAATTCTGTGGATCGAACACAGGACCTTCAGATTAACTGTGGTTGTAAACTGAATTTGACTTCAGTCTGACGCTCTCCCAACTGAGCTAAATCCGCTAGTACATAAAGTACCACAATGAGTTGAAAGCTAAACCTTTACGAATATTCAGAGATCCTCTGAGTATTCAATTACAACTTCACTTTCTAGATAAACCGATACGTACCGTACGTACAAAAAACCATGCTTGTTTTTTCCTTACTAAATGGGTCACAAATCAATGTTTTGCTCCATGTTACTAGATACTAAAGGTAAACATTGAGGACAGTGTTCCTAACACAACTACGCAGAATCCTTGAACGAAGAAGAAATATTTAGTTTACAGGTCAAATGATACCAATAAGAATTTACTTGCCATTGTCAGAAGATAAAAATGAAACTACATGTTTGGAGAAAATTAGTGAAAGATAAAAATAAAAAACATTAGTTACTAAATTATAAGTTTTAGGAAAGATGTTGCGTTTACCGAAAGGGAGTCGAATTTTTTTTTTCCCGAAACTGGAATGGCCAACGAGCGAACTTGAAATTTTTTCCTTTCTTTCTTCTATCATATTTCCAGGTTCAACATTTAGATCAAATTAATAAAAATGTCAAACAGCGAACGTACTTTTATTGCTATTAAAGTAAGTTTGAATAAATGAATTGTTTTTTCCCCAAGATCACTAGGAATTAACAATAATTTTTAGCCAGATGGTGTCCAAAGAGGCCTAGTCTCCCAAATTATTGGTAGATTTGAAAACAGAGGATATAAATTAGTCGCTATTAAATTGGCCACTCCTTCTGAAGCGCTATTACGTGAACACTATGATGATTTACAATCAAAACCATTCTTTCCATCATTATTGTCTTACATGTTATCAGGTCCTGTTTTAGCTACTGTCTGGGAAGGTAAAGATGTTGTCAAACAAGGTCGTGCTATCTTAGGTGCCACCAACCCATCCCAATCTGCTCCAGGTACCATCCGTGGTGATTTCGCTATTGACATGGGTCGTAATGTTTGTCATGGTTCTGACTCGGTTGAATCAGCTAACAAAGAAATTGCTTTATGGTTCAAAAAAGAAGAATTAGTTGACTACAAACCAGCTTTATTCGGTTGGATCTACGAATAGACTGTTTTTAATAATCTATGAAATAAAATATTCTTTAGATCAATTTGTAGGATTCGGCTGTTCGAAAGTAAAGTTGCCAAGTTCTTGGTGCGCATTTTATCACTCTACTGGCCTCACACTATTCAACCTGTTTTTGATACCATGAAAAACTCTTAACATTCTTTGAACATCCTAGACCTCGAATATGGAGTTTTAGCTGTCAATGCTATCCTATCATTGATGTCACGAGTGAACAGAAAGGAAGGTTGTTGTTGATACCCATCGCATCAAACCACAAGTTGCTATAGGCTTTAAGCAAATATCGATATAACAGGTTAAATTTGGTCATTGCTGAATCCAAGAAGAATTTCGGTGATAATTTGATGACTTGTTAAAAGAGTGGTATTTCCGTTCATACCGTTCTATTCATTCTGGTTTAGTTTTGCTGCATCTGAATCATGCTACCGAGTGGCATGGAAAATTGTAGAAATCATACCAAAATAAGGTGATTTTTTTTTGCAGTCAACCAAAAATTATATAAAGAGCAAAGAATCCATAGGATATGTCTACTACTGAATGTTCTGAGTAATTAAATACAATATTTAATACACTGAAACTATACATACCAAATTTTAAAATGAATCCATCGTCACTAAAACTATTCCAAAGATCATTGCTACAGCTTAATGCTCACTCTTCAACTGCATCATTGGTACCACATTCTGTGAAATGGTTAACATATTTTGCTGGGGTCACCGGATTATTTGGTTTGGGTGTTTATGGAATGTACGAAGGGTATTACAAAAATAACAAGATCAAGGCAATTTTTGAAAATGAGAGATCAACCACTGGAAGAACTCACCAATAAATCAATTAAATTTGTTCTTTGTTTCTTTCAATATTCAGTTTGTTACGTGTTGTATGATTTGCTATTCCTTTTAAATAATTCGAAATTAGTTATGTTTTCTGATTATGCTTTTCTAAATATTGTAGCTACTGCAGTGACAACTTAAATAAACCTATGGTCTGTATGAGAGAATCAGACAATCTGTATAGAAATTCTATATTACATTTAATGAGTTGTTTAATAATTGTTCAATGTTCTTGTTTAACAGCATTATACCGTACTGAAATTTATGAGATTGAGAGTTTTTAGACCATAGGGGAAAGATTCTTGAGCCTCTAATATTGCTGATTGGATCAATAATATAGCTTGTACTTGAGTAAGGAACTATGGGATACCGCAGAGGAATCGATAAATAATATGACAACAGATGCACCATTTGACATATATATCCAAGACTTGAATCAACTAATTCCTCGTCCTGATCATTAGTATCAGCCTGTATTAAACTCTTGTAGTTTATAGGCATCGGTAACCCCATAAAATTAAAAGCACTAGAGTTTAGCGTTTGCTGAATTTGCTGAATCGGAAATATCATCGATAGTGTTTTGCAAATCTTTGATCTTTCTATAGATATCTCCTGTAAAGTATTTTCAAAACTGGATAAATCCAATCCAAATTGCTCTCTGGCTGAGATCAAATCTTTTTCATATTTTTTTTTCTGTGAATTTGATGAAAGTATCAACTTTCTATGACGCAATATTGCCCTTAGTTTGTCTAAGTTTTCAGTCAAACTTTTAATACACTCTCCTTCATTTTTAATTGAAAGTCTCAAGTCCTGTAAGTTTAGTAATTTTGTTCTTTCAATTAATGATTTATTTAAAATGCTTGATAGTTCTGAGCTTAGTATATCCTTTGTTCTATGAACATCTTCAATACATTCCTGTAGATTATTCAGTTTCATAATAGAGTCAAACTGGCATGTGGTTGACTTTATTGATGAATTAACCTCATTTGATATGTTCAACTTCCCTTCTTGTTCTTCTGATATTTCATGTTTTAAAAAGTTGTTGTTTAAATTGTTGGGAATTAGATAAACTCCATCAGTTAATGATACTAATATTGTGTTTGTGTAATCTGCCAAAGAATCGTCAACCAGTTTGATATTTCTATTCAAGTAAATTAATGAGCTTAGTCTTAAGTTTATTGTGAATAACAGTATCCACTTGATTTGTTTCTTGACCCATACTTTTATGGTCAGTGATTGCTTTTTTCTATTTTTCAAAGAATGGAAATCAACTTCTTGGAAATTTGGATTCATTGAATCTTTGTATACTTCACTAATGTAAAAAGGATCATCTGATAGATCATCATGAAGCGTGAAAAAAGAATCCAATATTCTATTTGAGTTGATATGTTGAAGTCTCTTTTGTCGTTCAATGGGTGTATCAAGACCCAGTAAAACATCCTTAGTGTTCCCTCTTAGTCTCCTTCTATTCAAAGCGATGTCTGGATCATCAGCGCTGCTTTTGCTAGCTGTTGATATCAACGATGATTTTCTATGAATGTTATACGCGTTTGTCGGAATGTTTGCGGATTCCAAAGATAAATTTCTCAAAAAAAATCCATTTATGTGCCTTACTCGTCTCTTAAATGTGTTAGTATTCGTATAGAAATATCTTGAAATATCTTCACCTACTTGACTTGAAGATATTATACATTCACTTGTATCTACGTTTAATGATGAAAAGTAAATTGATTGGGCCGGAGAGGTAGGTTCTGATTGGTAAGCCATTCGCAGGAAAAAAGGAAGCTAGCCTAACAATGATGATTCAACACTTCAACTGAGATAGATTGAGTTCAGAGGCCTTGTTTTAGAAGTTGTCTTTCTTGAGGTTTTGGAATTGCATTTAAAATCAAAATAACACATTTCTCCTAACCGATTTCAGGTCCATCAAAAAAACATAGATTTAAACCCGATCCTAAGATGCCAACATTAGTTTATTATTATTATACTAAACAAGAAACAATGTGCTAAGGCAGACAGGCGGGGGGTACAAGGACAGCAATAACATATATAAAGAAAACAAATCATGGCTAATTACATGATCTCTTTAGCTCACTTCTGCGATAAGCACGGTCCCAAAGCTATCATTTGCACGCAGTCCTCAACAACAGAACCATCAGAGAAACTGGTCTCACCAGATTACTTGAAAGATTCATACTGTAAGTCGTGCCTCTTGGTGTTTCCCAAGGTATTGGAGAAGAGGGTGTTAGTTAGCAAAAGAATGAATCCAATAACATCTTTAAGAACAATGGATGACTCAGTAACATTCATTTCAACACAGTATCCGGTAACCAGATTTCAAATCTTGAACAGTATTGTCAAAAAGTGCTTATCTGAAGAATGCATAATGTATGATTCCAAGCCGATGTATTTTGGAGACGCTATTAGAGGATTTTCACTAACTATGTCATTCAAAATCAAAGATCTGGAAGCAAGAGGTTCGGAGAGACGATATTCATTTATCGTCAGTTGTGATAACGAAAAACATATTATGGAGAACTGGGATTTAATTGTCAAGAGCCTGAAGGAACTTATCAGTTTCTTGAAACAAAGAAGCTTAGAAGTTGAGTTGGACAATACAAATTCCAACAATAACAACAATATTTATCTCAGAGGCAGAAACCAAAATCCTAAAAGCTTAGTGGATTTACTGCAAGATGACAAGTTATTTGTCAAGATACACCTGTGGAACTCGAATTTGTTAAAGGATTTAAATAGAAATATATAAAATTATTCAAAAATATATGAACATTGTTCAGACGGTGGTGATACTCTGTGAGTAGATAGACTCGTTCGTTCGTTAATGTTGCACATGACGAATAATTAGTTCCCTAAAAATTAAAAATGAAAAAATAGTGGTTACTAGGAGATTCGAACTCCTGAATCTGACGATATTGGAGTACTCAGAAGAATCGGTCTAAACCAATATTTCACTTGAAACCAACGCCTTAACCACTCGGCCAAGCAACCCACTAACTTGAATTGCTATGTAAACAAGTAGACTATATGGAGAAGTTTCATGCAGATGTATATATAAGTATATATATAAGTATATAGATAACAGAAGGAATATCTGCCTGGCCAATGATTATTCTAAGTTTGAACACATTTCTAATACAGGATTACAAGATATCCAGAGTCCATTAAACTTAACCCCAACTCTCATATCATTGTACAGTAGGTAAGTAGAACAAACAAGAAGAAGAACTGACAAGAGAACTCTATGTTGACTGAGTTCAGCCCCAGTTTACCGAGTCAGCTCCTGCTTTAGACCCGGAATCGTACTCCATTGCAGTAGCGGTTCTTATCACATAACGGTTTATATCTGTGAACCACAAATTATAAAGACAATGGCATTTCCTAGTTTTTTAGAATCTTTGAACTAACTTGTATTCTTTATTCAAGTCAATTGGGAATATGACGGTTTTTAAGGAAAAATGTGATATTTCGTTACCTGTACCTTACATACAAACACCTTTAGTTGAGTCAAAACAGCTTTCTCAACTGGCTCCATGTCGAATTTTTCTGAAATACGAATTTCTTCAACCTTCAGGCAGTTACAAACTAAGAGGTATAGGCCATCTAATTAAAAAGAAAATTGAACAAGCAATGAGAGATGAGAAAACCGTTGAAATCTTTTCAGCTTCTGGTGGAAATGCAGGTAATGCAGCTTCGTATGCTTCAAGTTTTTATAATTGCAAATCAACAGTTGTTTTGCCAACGACAACGAATGTGAAAATGAGAAAGAAAATTGAAGCTAATGGTGCAAAAGTCCTAGTGCACGGAAACCACTTAGGCGAGGCAGACGAGTATTTAAAGAATGAAATCATCAGGAAGATCCAGGATGACTCGAGTTCCACAATTTTACCTGTTTACTGTCATCCGTTTGATATTGATTTGATCTGGGAAGGGCATTCCACAATTGTTGATGAGATTTTTCAGCAATTTTCTGAATCTAATGAGCTATCAAATTTCAAAGGACTGGTATGTTCAGTTGGCGGTGGTGGATTATACAACGGTTTGGTTATAGGCTTACAGAGAAATAACCTGTCAGACACTTCAATACTAGTAGTTGAAACGGATACTGCACCAACATTTAATGAATCTGTAAAACATGACAGATGTATCACTTTAGAATCCGTGAATACTATTGCAACGTCGTTGGCATCACCGTATATTTCGGAACAATCCTTGAAGTTCTCTAGAATTCAGAAAACCAAATCAATCCTAATTTCTGATAAGCAGGCTGCTAACAGTTGTGTCGAATTTGCAAATGACCACAATATCATAGTTGAGCCGGCATGTGGAGTTGCTTTAAGTTGCGTTTATGAGAATTTATTAGGTGGTTCTTTTGATGGATTGACTAAAGATGATATTATTGTTATTATCGTTTGTGGTGGAAGTGCAACAACCGTTGATGATTTATCTAACTTCAAATTGATTTACTCATAGTTGCTCGCAAGGAATAATGCTGAACTTTAGCCCCTTTTTACAAGGTACTATATATTTATAATCCTGAAAATAACCATCCCAAAGAAATGTTGCATAATTTATGTGTTCTTCATCATGATGGGGATAGGTCTTCAGTTGAGATTTTATTTATGGCTATATGAAACAGAAATTCGATGATATCTTATTTCACAATAACATAACTACAGTTATCAACTATCAATTAAATTCTTAACTATCAACGCGATACATCCCAAAAACGTACTTAAAAGTACCAAAAACATCAAAAACATCAAAAAAGCTAACAACTATATAAAAAAAGCAAAATAATTAGTGTGCAAAATAAATAACTTAAAACGCTTATGCTACTTCTTGTTCAGGATAATTTCTTAAATCCAGAGTTAAAGTTTTTGAACTGTTTTCTGTTTGTTCTCTGTAAATCCCTACCAAAGCGTCAGATCTTTCAAATAAACCGTTCTTTAAAGAAATGACAATAAATTGAAAATCTGGACCAGAATGTTTATTAATATAAGTTGCAATTCTGTTAACATTAGCATTGTCCAATGCCGCATCAACCTCATCTAAGACAAAAAAAGGCGAAGGGTGGAAAGAATGTACCGAAAATAGTAAAGCTAAGGCAGCAATTGTTTTCTCACCACCAGATAAAAATTCCATATCCTTGAATCTCTTCATTGGCGGTGTTGCATGATATTTCACACCCGAAAGGTAAGGCTCATCTTCATCCTCTAATGTTAAATATGCTGAACCACCACCAAGGTTAGAAGTAGAACTCGGATTTTTTGTTAACTCTTTATAGATGCTATCAATTTTATTTGAAATATGATTAAACGCATCAATAAATAATTTGTACCTCTTTTCTTTGATTTCTAAAAATTCTCTAACAACCTTGGTCTCATTGATTCTAGATCTAGACAGTTCTTTCTCAATAGTTTTCATTTTTCTTTCAACTTCATCCAACCTTTCAATTGCTTTGATATTGGGAGTTAGATTTTCTAGTTCTTTGTTGATTTTGGATAACTTGTCTGAGACTTCATTTTCAATCAATTCATTGAAATTTTCTCTAAATCTTCGGGAAAGTAAACTAAAATCAATCTCAATTTCAGATGCTATTTCAAATACAGTATCTGAATTATCAATTGGTAATTTCTCTAAAGATGATTTATTCAATGGTATATTGATATTTTCTATTTTACAGTTCTTCAGGATATTGATTCTTTCAATTGTTTTCTTTTCGATATCTTCGCGAACCATTTCAGAATTTCTTTTCAACAACTCATACTGTTTTTGATATTCATTGACTTGATCTTCAATTGCTTTGGTATATCTCAACTTTGAGGACAGCTTATTTTCCAATTCTTCGAATTCTTGATTTAAAACTTCAATTTCGCTTTCCAGAATTTCGATAGATTCCTGAATTAAGTTCTTTTCTTTATTCAGTTGGGTTAAATCGTTATCAAACTTCTCCTTTGACTCTTCTAGTTTGCGGAGTCTTTGAGTAGTTTCAGTTAGTCTTTCATTCTCAAAATCCAGTTTGTTTTCCAAGGTTGAAATTTGTTTATTGAATTTCAAAAACTCCTTAGATCTGAACCTCAAAATCGAACCATTCTGCGCTTCGTAGTCTTTAATACCACCCCTGAAGCCATGTTTTTTGCAAAATTCCTTGAAAATATTATCTTGCAAGTTTGAAATAACAGAATTTGTGTCATTAATTTTAGAGTTTATAGCTGATAACTTCTTATTGATCAATGAAATATCTTTATCAATTTGGTTTTTGATCAAACCTTTATAATAGCTGATTTGCGATTCTAAATCTTTTATAGACCTTTCCATTTCATTTCTCTTATTTCTCAAGCTTGGTAATTCATTTTCCAATAAGCCCATTTCACTTTCTAGATTTTTTAAAGTCATGGAATTTGGTCTCTCCTTAGTTAAATTTGATATTTTGTTGGTGAGTTCATCTTTCAACCTCATTAAATTTTGAACTTCAGTTTTGTCCCATCTTTTTTCCTGGTTATTTGTTCGACCGCCAGTCATTAAACCGGCCTTATGGATTAGTGAACCATCCAATGTTACCACTTTAACATCAATTTTTCTTTCCCATCTAACATATTTGGCAACGATCATTGTATCACAAACTACTGAATTCGAACAAACATATTGCATTGCCTTCTCTAAATACGAATCATAGTCAATGATATCTAAGACCGGTCTTGCCTGTTCGTGTATGTTACGCAAATTTATATGCGATATTGTTGAATCAATAGAATCTAGTGGAATAAAACTTGCAACACCAGCTCTCTGTTCTTTCAAATAGGCAATGCATTGCTGAGCAATTGAAGAGTTCTCAACAATGATAGAATCAAAATTTCTTCCTAGTACTGTAGAAACTGCAAGCTCATATTTCTTTTGTTTAGGTTGACATAAGTCATGAACTAGACCTTTAACACCTGGAAACAATCTTCTTAAAGTAGTAACGTTTTGTCTCAGTTTTCTTTCTCTGTTGGTTTCTCTTTCATTCGCTCTTAAATCATCCAAAGTCATCAACGTTTCTTTTAGTTTTGAATTAAATTCAAATTCTTTTGCCAAGAAGTTTTCATTCAGAAGTTGCAACTGCTTGAACTTCTGCTTTTTATCGTTCAAATTCTCAATAGATGCGTTTAAAGCACTTGAAACGTCATTCAGCTTGTTGATTTGATCAATTTTTAGGTCCTGTAATTCTATCGATCTTTTGGAAGAGATTTCTTTCTGTTGATTCAGATTTTCTAAGGTTGCCTCAATTTCAGACTTCTCATTCTCTAATAAATTTAGTGCTTCTTCTTCAGTCGAACCAGAATTTGCCAAGTATTGGTTTCTTAAACTTTCATATTCTTTGTGATCATCAGCTGATAGATTACTAGTTGAATCATTTGAGCTGATCTCATTCTCGAATTTGTTTTTTGCTTTATTAACAATCTTCAGTTGTTTCTCAACATCTGAGACGTACTTTGATTGTCTTTTTTTGTCAGCATCTAAATCAGCAATTCTCTTGGAATATTCGTTTATTTTTTTAAATATTAGATCTTTTTGTGCAGCAATTGGCAACAATTGCTTCTTTTTATCATCCACCAGCTTAGCTTTTGAATTCAGTGTTTTTTTAAACTTATTAATCGATAAAGTTTCTTTTGCATATTCAGAAGTGTTTTGTTTCAATTTGGTTTCTTCCAAACTTAAATTCTGTTTGGTATGTTTTAATTCCTTTTTAGAATCATTTAACTTCTCAATCAGTTCATTTCGTTTCAATTCAATGTGATAAATCTTCCATAAGGTTGAAATTTTGATTAAATTAGTTTTTTCCAATAAAGTCTGCTGAAAATCTTCTGCTTCTTGCCGCTGTTCTTTGTACTGTTTTGCTTCGCTGTTCAATGTTCTCTTTCTTGAAATAATCGATGTAGTAACTTCTCTTGCTCTATCTTGATCATCTTTTAGAGTTTCGTATTCCTTCTTGTACTCAATAGATCCGCTGATCGTCTCTATTAGTTTTGCCAAGTCAATTGATGATTGTGATGCAATTTGTTCAACATCACCTTGAAAAACCAAAAAATTCCTAGCTTTAATCAGAATATTTTCTTGTTTTAAAACATTCGAGTATTCAACAGCACTAACACTTTTATCATTAATTCTGTATTCACTATTGCCCCTACTTGTAATGGTTCGTTTGAATTCCGTCAACTGACCGTCTGATTGGGCATATATTGCCTTGACATAAGCTTTTTCAGGGTCTTTACCGTTGTCATCGTCACCATTTACATCTTCATCATCCTCGTAGTCTTTCCCTTCCATAATTCTACCTCGATAGATCAAATCCTTCAAATGGCTTGATCTCAGGTGGTTACTTCTGACACCAAGCACAAAAGAAATGGCATCCATCATATTCGATTTACCAGCTCCATTTGGCCCTATGATACTTGTAAAATAAGCAGTACCGAATCCAATCGAAGCAGTGCCTCTATAAGATTTAAAGTTGTGTAACTCCAAGCCAACTAATCTACCCATTTTCAGTAAATCAGTAGAGAAAAATCAGCTTCAATTATCTTGAAGATCTTGTTCAATAATTTCGAATAATTTCACTAAGCGCTTTCGTTGTTTCAACAAAACGCGTTTTAGAAATATCGAATAATAAAACGCGTTTTAAAGGCAAAGGGTTACCCGATATCCAAGGGCTTTAATAGGTTTTGAGCCATGTGTGATCATTTAGATAACTATACAAGTCAAAAGTAGAGAACAGAGGAGTAGTTCAAGTACAATAGACATATAAGAACGGTATACGAATTTATAATTTAATAAATTGCACTATATAAACATCGAAATAACAAACACCTAAACCTCTATTTTTGAGAATGACTGTTTAATTATCTCTTTTAGACTCATTGTTTAGCTCATCTAGTTCAATATCGTTAGCTATTTTACGATAGATATTCGTGTTTCTTAACTCATGCTTAACATTGAATTTCTTGACATACCAACACAAAAACAAATACAAAGCAAATACAGTCAACCCGGATATAATAATTGCCAACAAATCTTTAATCATTGAACTGAATGACTCAATATTCATGATTCTAAAATGAATGATTATATTGACACCTAAGAAGAAATCAGCAACTGCCACTAAAACCGTTAGAACAGCCGCAATAACCAAGCTCAAATTGATGGTTGAACCTTTTCTAATGTAAAATCCTTTACTATATGCTGGTCCAAAAACATCCTCGTCGTTATATATTTTCTTGTTAAGCAGTAGGTCTGATGATGATGACATACTGATTATGTTCTTTATAAGCTTTCTGAATATTTGTTTGACTACTATATATATTACACTTCTGACAATATCTCTACCTGATAATAGCAAATGGTATAAAGAAAAGCAAGAAAATGATAAAAAAAACTCGTTGAAAAAATTAAGCTTTTCATATTCAAGACGATTATGTAATTGATTGTTGCTCATACCATTGATTTTGTCGATAATATTGATCTCCAGAATATACGGAAGAATTCTACAAAATAGAAATTTTAACATCATTCCATATTGATTGAAAAACTGGAAAATCTAAAACAAAAAGAACAAAAGTACCAATCAGCTTGAAAAAGGCTAAGCAGTAGAGCTAAAATCTAGTATTTCAATAAAGCTCTGGGAATTTCTCTCTACAGCAATAATACATTTATTGTAATTGAGTTTGACTGACCATATTTTACCTGCTTCATTTAGAAGGTTCGAACGGATAAGTTCGCCCGTTCTTAAATTGTAAACATTAAACTGACCTTCAGAGCCGCTGACTAAAATGTTAGAATTCAGATGAAAAGTTGTTATAGCAGCATTATTTTCATGATTTAAAGTGAAAACGTTCTTATAATTATTTGGATCCCATCCTCTTAGTGTCCCATCGGCAGCTGCAGAAACCAGAATATTTTTAGACAGGCCCAACAAGCCAACTAGCGATGTGTGCCCTGTTAAGTTATATAGACACGAACCATCATTTAAATCCCAAACTTTTATAGTTGAATCCATGGATGCTGAAATACATCTGTTTCTCTCCACGTCCAAAACTGTAGAATATATTCTGTCGGAATGTCCTCTTAATGTGAATTTGCATGTGTTGGTGTTCAGATCCCATACTCTCACTGTTTGATCGTATGATCCACTGACAACTATATTTTTGTAGCCAGAAACTGCTCTGACTGAAGCATTGTGTCCTCGCAGTACTGTAACAAAATATGGATTATTATTTTCATCAAAATCCGTGCCGTCATCATCTTCTGGTGGCAGTCTCCAGACATGTAGAGTATTGTCTCTCGAGCCAGTGACAATCAATTTCTCGTCACCATTATCCAGAATGTCTAAGCATCTGACAGTAGAAGTGTGACCTCTAAAAATATGGGTACATTTTCCGGTGATCAGATTCCAGACTCTAACAGTTCTATCAGTAGAGCCTGAAACTAAAGTATTACCAATGTATTTCAGTGCCCAAACACCACCCTCATGCCCTTTCAAAACTTTTAATAGTTCGCCGTTATCTGGGTCATATATATTTATCATCTTGTCATCTGCACCTGTAATAATCTTATCGTCGTCAAACTGTAAACATGTTACAACATTTGAGCCATGGCCCGGTACTGTGATTCTCTTTGGTTCAAAATTTGGATTCATCCAATTTGAATATAGTTTGAACCTTTTAATAAACAGTTTTCTAAAATAGTTCGGATCTAGTGATTTTTTGAATTTTACTGATTCATCTATTTCAAGTAACCCCCCAGTGATCAAAGCATTTTTCCAATGATCATCGTTTATCAAGCTTGTCCAATGTTTGCAAACTAAGACCATATTGTTTAATGACTCATAGTCCAGAAGTCCAATGATTTTGTGAGAGATTTCAATCGGTAAATTCGATAATAGATTTCTTTTCAAATTTTCATTGATGATATTTGATAAGTTTGATAAAGTTGATCTATCTAGTGTCTTTAAGAGTCTGAAGGCTAGATGATTCAAAGCTTGAGATGGCAAACTTTTCGTGCTCAATCTTCCTATAAATTCTAAGGCTTCTTTAATATTTACTGAAGAGAGCATCAACTCATCACGGTCAAGTATGCAATCACTTTGATCTTCGATATCAATGTCCTCGTTATCGTCAAAATGGTTATTCGAAGAGGCTTGAATAGGCGAGGCCGATGGTGAAGGTAATGGTAAAGCATTCTCCCCAGTATCGTTATCAAGTCTTGAGCTTGGCGGAGCCATGTTGTCTCTCTTTTCCACCATCATAACCTGGTCACCATCATTATCCTCTATTAAGGCATCTGTATTCTCACTATCAGTTTTGTAAATATTCTCGCTTTCACTTGAAGAGTTATTATTTGGTGGAGTCTTAACTGTGTTTTTGGTTTCAAGGATATTAGTAGAGTCAGGAAACAGATCTTTTAGTGTCAGTCTTCTTTTGATATCATATTTTGATTTGTTTCTCTCGTCGGCTGATCGTTTTCGAGTTTGATGCGTAGAGTTTGATAAAGAGGATAAAATTTCCACCTCTGTATCTATATCATTTATATCTTTGAGAAAATTAGCATGGTCCTTTATCTGGAAAGAAACAGGAATCTCCACGTCTTTTAAGGGGTATAATGGAGGTGAAAAGATATTGTCTTTCTTAGACATGGCGTTTATCTAGTGATTTTTACTGATATATTGCTATTATGAAACAAAATGGATAACTTTAGAAATATTCTTGAGGGATGTAAAAATTGTAGAAAATACGCTCCACAAGACAGAAAACAAGGATGAATCTTATGTCTCCTCTAGTCTAATAAAAATATGCTCTATAATTTCAGAGTAGTTTCTATTCTCACTCTAGCAACAGGTCTGTTGTTGATTTTCAGTTATCCAAGACTATTTGTTGATCAATATAAGAGTCTCAGTTGTGATTTTTTAGCTTTTTTTAGTTTCTTATTTGGGTTATGTACCTTCTGTTAAGAGAAAAATGGAATATTTTATGTTGATTTTGAATTAAGCAATATGTAAATAACCCGATAGAACGGGATAACATACCAAAGAACTATAATATCTAGAAAAATCACTAAACTACATAAAAGCGCCATCCAAGTATGTACATATAATAAGCAAGGCCCGTCTGAAAGGCGAATTCTAAAATCATTATGACTTTTTACTCATATTTTCGCTATAGTTCTATCATAAATATTGTATATGCGCAACATCGTTTCTCTCAAGTAAAAAAATGGGGACACATCATATTACAAAACGAATTTAGAATTGATCGTTTATCGGACTAAAGATGTGAACCAAATTCAGCAAATGAGCTTTAATACTCTTCTCACTTGAAGATAGACTAACCCATCTCAAAATCTTAACTTGTGGTTCATAAAGTTACACAGCATTTCATAGTTGATAATTGTTTACTGTTGTGAGCAAGAGCAAAAAATATTATGTTACTCAAAATTTCTTATTTGGTTTTGTACTCTAATTAGTGAAGTTTAATTTGGATTTTTGTCTTTTGAGTAGTGCCATGCCTTTAAACTTATAAAAGAATAATACACAACTTGAATTCTTTTATTTTTATTTTTTTGTACTTCATTCCCGGACAGAGCAGTTGACTATTTATATATTAGTATGCTTTCGTTATTCACAATTCTTATATTATCGTGGGTAAACTTTTCTAATGGAGAGCTGACGGCATCGTCAACACCAACAGGTTCACCATCTATCTTGCCCAAGTTTTCCCACTATTCAGATGAACTGAAATACCAATTCATCGAAGATGAAATAATTCCTGATGCGTACAGGTTATTTCAACCTTTAGGTTTTCTCAATGTATCCTGGTCAAATGGAAAATTTGCTGATTTGGGCAGCGAACTTATCCCATCAACGCTGGAGTTGATGCCAACGAACTTCACATTTAAATCGTTTTTGCCATATACGGATGATATCCATAAAGCGCTCTATTCCATAGTTCTGACAGACTTGGATCCGTCATCCAGAGGTAACTTAACTCTTTCGGAGAAATGCCATATGATTTATGTAAACGTTCCATTCAATGTCAATGAAACAACGTTTAAAAATAATGGAAATGATCTTTTATTTCAGTCTAACTTCAATATAACTACTGGTACTGACTTAGAGACATACATTGGACCGAGACCTTCATTAGGAACCGGTGTACATCGGTACGTATTTATGTTGTTTAAACAAACTTTGGGATCTATTCCTTTAAGACATTTAAAAGATCGCGTTAGATGGGGTTCAAAAATACCAGGATATGGCGCTCAAGAATGGGCGGCGTATTATGACCTGCAGTTGTTAGGTCTCAACTACTTCACTGCCAAGCATGATTCCGCTATAGATAGCTAATAAACATTTTTTAGTAACGTTCAAAAAACATGTGCATTGAGTTATATAAAGTTGTATTATATTTCTGTAGAACTGTGACTAAATCACCAATCGATTGGATAAACTTAATGTAGTGGCAAAAAGGCAAATCTGGGTATCAACTGAACGCTAGTCACGTAAATCATAAGTGATTGTGAATGAAAAAATGAAAATTCTGAGTTTCAATTCTCCAATTTTCATGACTTGTCGAATAAGCTTATACTTGATACTCAAAGTTTGCTGCTACCAGGGATCTTCCACCTAACAAACAACTGGCTCAAAGAAATTTGAAATATTGTAATTGAATTCACTACATCATCGTTATTCAACTTTGAATATATAATAGTATTATCTTTTTTAAGTTTTTTGATGAAGTCCTTGTGGAAAATTGATATGTGCACAGCTAAGATGTTTCCAAGACCTCTAAAAAATCCAAAAAATAATCCCTAAATCTTATGGGGACTGAGAAGTAATTTTGTTCAGTTCTGTAATCAGAGAATTTAAAACAATGACAAACAGTTCATCCAATGTTCCAACAGTTCCAGAGGGCTGGAAAGCTCAGTTTGATGATAAATATCAAACTTGGTTTTATGTTGATTTAAACTCTGGTAAGTCGCAGTGGGAAAACCCAAGCGTAAGAACAGGCGCACCACCAGCATACGAGCCTTCTCGACAAGAAGGAAATGGCCAACAAAGACCACAACAATATCAAACATATCCTCAGCAAGCGGGTTACCAGCAGTCAGGATACCAACAAGGAGGCTATCAACAGGGTTATCCGCAACAGCAAAATTACCAGCAAAACTATCCACAACAACAGTATTATCCACAGCAGGTCCAAGCTCAACAGCAAGGTAAAACTAGCAGATTTGGTGGTGGTTCAGGTGCACTGTTAGGTGGTGCTGCTGGTTTGGGAACTGGTTTATTAGCGGGTTCACTATTATCAAGCGCTTTCAGCCATCCAATGGGTGGATATGGACCACCTCCAGGTGGTGATTATGGTGGTGGTTACGGTGGTGGTGATTACGGTGGTGGCTACGGTGGTGGTGATTATGGAGGTGGTGATTTTGGAGGTGGTGATTTTGGAGGTGGTGATTTCAGTTAAGTAGGTTCCGTTTAGATTTAAGTGTCACGACTAATTAGAACATAAACATGTTAGTTCACGTTCGTGTTGTTTGTTTTCATAACATCTTTCATCTGTATTTACCTTTTTTGAGGTGCTTACCTCGTTACATAAAATCAATTTTCTGTCAATAGAACTTACTCGTATGTGCTGTGTTTGAAATAGAACATCTCAATGTACATATATTTAGACAGATACCCTAATCAATATAAAGAGAGTTTATGCAAAATATATTGGGCACTCGTTATGGAGAAATATCTTACCGAAGGCATTTACTGATGATTCTTATCAAGCATATTCTTATTCCCAGTCGAGAAAGTCTCTATTTTTTTACGAAACTTTTACAATGAGTCCATTAGTGCTCTGTAGGTCACTCCAGATCCAAAACTGTTCCCCGTGAACAAGAAAGGGTGCTGTAAAACATTTTCGATCTGTTTCTTTAAATTCAAGTTCATTCCATAGATAGATAGATGGCTCTCGGATTACGAGGTAAGCCCGTTCGGTGATTTTAATTTTGAGCCGTTAATGCCATTTAATGAAGTTCCAATGCACTCAGTTTCCTACAACAATAAGTCATCAACTAGAGGAATAAATAAATGTACAGTTGGCTTACTTAAGGTCTAAATAGATCACTTTCAAATCTCCGTTCAATAGGACAGAACTGTTTAGCAAACAGGTTTTATTAATCAGCTTGGATTAATAATAAGCGTTGAAAATCTACCTAAACCTGCCATTAATCTCCGAAAACCTAAATCTCATTTAAGGGAATTACAAGAACTAAAACTTGAATAGGATCAATTGCTATGAAGGATTCACCAATGTTGTAGTTAAAGATATTGAGTTAGTCTGATTTTAAAAGTGACAATTGACTGAAATTGAATTGTCTTTAACGAAATATTCGTTAATGGACTGTATGGTTTTTCTTTGCTTATTTTTTCGGCAATCCAGATTACCGAGTGTAGGGTTTCCGAGATCAAAAATGCCATAAAAATCTTTAATTATTAACTTTTAAATATATTTCCTGTTTCTTAATAATCACTTATTTGTATAAAACTATTGATTTTGGCTCTTATTTTTGTAAACACAGTTCAAACAAGTTTCGAGATTAAGATCAAAATGACAACTGGGTTTAGGAAAATGCGTTCCAAGGTGTCAACAGATACTTCACCAAAATTCGCTAGTCTCATTATTCAAACAACAAATTTAAAGTCAGAGGGTCTAAAGAACGTTAGTTCACTGATTGATACTCCAATAGTTAATTCACTAGAGTGGCAAGTAAGGTTTGATCCAATTTTATCCCAGTATTATTACATCAATCTATCTTCAAATGAGATACAGTTTGACCATCCAGAGGAAATATCATCGCCTACAATATCAGCAATTTCGGACTCTACGTATTCTCCAATAACATCAAACTCAAACACGAGTACTTTTGGCCTATCAAAAATACTATCTAATACTTGCTGCAACTCAAATAATAACTATGTCTTCAATAATAGCGACAATAGTAGCAGCGAGGTTAGAAGTCATAAGAAACTATTAAATAGTTTAAAGAACGTTAGAGCACTATCTCCAAAAAGATTATCCAGATGCTGTTCCTCAAAAGATCAAAGTACTGATACAAGTTCGAATTCTATCACAGCAAACATGTCATCATCTCCTTTATCTCCTACATCTGATGAAATTGTTGACAGTATAAACATTTTAAAGGATGTTTCTGACTCAAGAAGTTTATCTACTGAAGAGTCTGGTGACAGTTTATCACATGAACATGATGTTATGGAATTTAGAAAACAGCTTGAATTAGAAATGAAGTATTTTGAGATGAAAAGGATTGAATGATATACGTTTGCTTTTTATAGCTTTGCATTTTTTTCAGTTTCAATGATGTTTATGTATATAATACGGTGTGTGCTGGCTTATGTTTTATTTTGGTTGTATTATTCATTTGTTTAATGATTGATGATTTAATTTATTTGTACTCTAATAATTAACTATCGTAGATCAAAGACATTGCGCATGCTATTATTATTATTCAACGTAACTAATAAAAAATTGATTGTATAATTAATTCAATAACTGTCTGTGAAAATATATATGACAACGAGTTTCTAAGTGGTGTGGCTAGACTTACTTTTCGAAGTTAAAACCTGCTCGTCTGAAATTGATCTCTCAAAGCCAACTTTTGTTGTAACATCATCTTTATCACCTTTCTTGTTTTTATTCTCGCTTTCCAGCTGATTTTTCAGCTTATCGTTTTCTATAGCTAGTTCATTGATAAACCAAGTCACACAACCCCACAATAATAAACTTATAACCAATAAATTGATGAAATGGATTGACTTGCTCAAAAAAATCAATACAATCAAAGATATGGATAAGCATATAAACGATAAATGTGTAGCTAATATAAGTGCTGGAGTTGTTCCTGGAGTAAACACAGACTCCCAAAGTTCAGTCACAAAGCCTATCATATTGTTTGAGTGCTTTTATCTGGTTATATTTGTTTGGCTTTCTAGTTGATTATAATTTTAAAGCGAGGATTTTTTCTTTTTCGTATAAATGCAAATGTTGAGTTTCTAGAATTGAGATATATAGTTCAATTTCAACTCAGCATTTAGCAACCCTCTAACAACAGAATGTTCAGGACACTATGGAATGAAGTTTCAGACTGTCAAGATGAGTATAACTTTGCAAAGACACTCTAAGTTAGGCTGAAAAAAGTTCAGATCGGCTCATTATCTCGTTTGAAGTAGTTCCATTTTCATTTTTGATTTCGCGAAATTGAGTAAAGTCCGACAACAGATTCGAATGGAAAGCTCGACTAACCAGACAATAAAGAAATCAGCAAATTGTACAAAGAAATATTTCAAAGGGTAGCAAAATTCTTTACGAATTGTGAAAGAATAATATTGATGCTTTATATTAAGAAATAGAATATTTGGGAATGAGTGGAAAATTTATGCCTAAAGAACCAGTTGAATTACAAATCCCAAAAGACTGTCCAATTACAAAAGAAGAATTATTGAAGTGCGATGGTAAGTGTTTAATTGTTTTGATTTTTGGCTCCAAATTACAAAGAGACTTAAAATGGAAACATTGAATACAGTATCGAAGAATCAAGATTAACATATAAGGAGTTCAATCAGATAAAATGTACATTGGAATAAATGGCATTGTATTTGATGTAACAAATAACAGAAAAGCATATGGGCCAGGTACGAAGTACTCAAAATTATTGGGAAGGGATGCGAGCAGAGCATTGGGTAAGTCTTCCTTAAGAGATGAAGACTTATCCCTAGATATAAGTGATGATATTTCAGCTTTCACGGAAAGACAGCATCAGGTTTTAGGTGACTGGTTCGCTTTTTTCAGCAACAGGTAGGTATTATGATCTTTTTCAGCCTGAGTAAGTATTAACATATATAGATACAATATTATAGGTAAAGTAGTTTAATAAAATATTTTTCTATGAAAATAAATAGGCATCAATTATTTTTTATCCACACAAAATGTCATGTCAATCCTTCAAAAACATAAGTTACTTAAATAAACTTGTTTCCCAATACGGAAAGAAGCTTTTTCCATGCAGAAGGAATTTGTTATAGAGTTGTTTTGTAGTAATACATCAAAATCAATAAAAATTTTCAGGTTCTTGAATTAAATTGAAAAATTACTACAAAGACCTCAATAGTAATAATTCATTCTTCTTGCTAATTATTTTCAGAAGCTTGTTACAGATATTTTATTCAAGAAAATCCAATTTTAAATCTCTAAAAATAAATAAACTGCAACAGACACACGAAACATCAACAATTTCATTAGTAGTCATTAACTCTCTAGAAAATAGGAATAGGTTTTATTATTAGTGACCGTTGTATAACTGCAGAACAACTATACACCATAGATTACAGTCAATATGGAAGCTGCAATGGCCATAAAAAAACCGAATGATCGGAATCATCATTCTATCAGAAATCAAATGACTGGTAATGAAATTGGAAATATAGACATCATGCGAGAAATTCCTACAAATAATCAGCAGAACTTTCAACAGAGGTATTCTCAGCAAAATTACCAACAAGGGCATTTTCAACAATACCAGCAGCAAAAATACCTTCAACAAAGTCAACAGTATGCTCAAGTACAGCATTATCAAGATCACGTTCCACAACAACCCAGGAAGCCATACGGAGGTGATAGATCTAGAAGGTCATCAATAACAAGCTCACATTCTTTTAATATGAATAATGTCAATAATTTTTTCAGAAAAGGTAAAGCAAAATTTGGTGGTGGAGATGGTCTCGATGACGATGATGATGACAAAGACATAGTTATAGATAGTTATGATTCGATGACTTTTGATGATATTTCTGGTATAAAGGATCGCGGAAGATACGGTCTGAATTCTTCTTCAGTAATGGATTCAACACCAATTATTCCAACATTGTCCACGACAATAACCCAAGGGTCAACCTCAAAACTAACTAATACTCAGTATAGAAAACAAATCACTAATAAAAAGAAACTCATTATGGCAAATGCTGGTAACATAATGTCTAATCCAAGATCGATGTCCTTGCAGAATGGATTTGATAATAATTCTGATACAAGATCCATGTCATTACAAAGTGGGCCACGACTGGTTCAAAAATTTCACAATGGTCCTCCTCCTGCTCCTTCTACAAATGGTTTCAGATCAAATTCTCTTGTTAGTCCATATTCCAACAACATAAGATCCATGTCTGTTATTGGTCTTCCTTCCCAAACAAATGATCCTAGAACTATGTCTTTACAAAGAAATGCACAACCACAGCAATTTAATCAGGGATATGCTCCTCAAGGTTCTCAAACTGGTTCAAATGGAAATTTTCAACCGATGCCACTGAGACACCAGAAACAAAACGGTGGTTCAACCGTATTGTCTAATTCACAATATAGAAGTACTACAAGAGCAGACGCTTTGATTGCTAACCAGAACTTACACCAGCAGACTCAACAAATTGCCCAAACCGAATCATATAGTAAAAATGAGATGGCTTATCGTTCCCATCAAGGACAACATCGTTCAGCCAGAGATAATTCCATAAATGACGACCAATATGTTGGCGACTATTCACTAAAGTTAGAAGAACCACCAAATGAACAATCAACACCATCGCCTAATAAGGATGGGTCAAAAAATCTTTCATTGATTTCAAACTCCACACCTTCGAAACCACCAAATATCAAAGCGTTGCCAAAACTGAACATTATTAGTTTAAATGAGGATGATGAAGATGAAATTATTGAATCTAAATCTTCAACTCCAATAAAATCATCAAGCTCAGTGAATCAGCAGTCAGCCACGAGAGAAATTGGATTTCAAGAGTCAACTGGCTTGCATTTTAATGGAGAACCTGCATCAACACCTAATGGATTGTCAAAATTTAGATCTAGTGATATTAATAGTTCATCATCAAGCTTAATTTCACCATCGAGGTCTACTTCCGTTTCACCTCTGAAAAATCAAATTGTTTTTCGGAAGGTTGAAGACGAGGGAAGACATAAATTCCATAGTAATCAGAAGAAGAAAAGCTTGTCAAATTCAATATCTACAGGCAGTGAATTCTCAACAATAAGTGAAGGCTCAGAAAGACATGCGAAACCTATTAACGATTTCTATCAGCTGAACGATGGGACTGTTACCAATGATCTGTTTGTCACTGCATCAGAGTTCTCACTAGTGGACCATTCACAGACTGAATCTTATAGTTCATATAACGATCTATCACCAAAAATTGATATAGATAATTCTTATGATGATCAAAACTCAAGACTTGCTGGTAATATTGATTCTAACGGTAGTAGCAATAATGATTATGAAAATGATAGATCTGATTCTTCAAGAAGTACAATTGTTCCTTCTGGACAGTCTTCTAATTTTTTTTTAAAGAAATGGTCTTCAAAGAGAAACAAAAACAAACGCGATTCATTTGAGATTATTACAAAACCAATCACTTCTTTAAGATCAGAAGAAACTACGGTAAAAGAAAAGGAACCAGAATCCGATAAGGAACTGGAGTTTTCTCAGCATAGCACAATAAATAGTATTTTGAAGAAAATCGATTTTTCAGATGAGTCAAACTCATCTGTTAAAGATTCGATATCTAAAGAATACCCTACATCATCGCCGCGAACGCAATACTCTCCGGCTTCACCAATAAAGGAAATAATTTTAGATAAAAATGACCTGATTATAAAAGAGACGAAAAGTGAAGAATTATCGCTTAATGATGCAATCCGAATTTCACCTGAATTTATAATCCCAAACAATGCTATCGATTCTTTTGAATCTCCTCAAAAAGCCAAAAAATTAGAGTTCACTACTGAGCAGTTAGGTATTATGGATGCTAACCAATCTTTAATGAATGAATTGCAGTTGGTTTCGAGGGAGTTAGCAGACTCCATAAAAAGAGAAATAAAGCTAGAATCCAACATGAAAGTATCTAAGGATTCCTTTTACGCAAGTCCAGAAGAACACAACTATGAACTTAAACTGAGAGAAAAGTCATCCGATATCGTGAGACTGGTGGAGAGTTTAAATGTACAGAGAAGAAAAAGATATATTGCGGAAGAACATGTGTTAGCATATGAAAAAGGATTGACTCCATCTGCAATTGAAATGAGTTATGAAAGGG
This sequence comes from Wickerhamomyces kurtzmanii, assembly GCA_030572875.1. NCBI lineage: Eukaryota > Fungi > Ascomycota > Saccharomycetes > Phaffomycetales > Wickerhamomycetaceae > Wickerhamomyces > Wickerhamomyces kurtzmanii. The sequence continues at coordinate 6,030 of JAJMCJ010000023.1, read as the reverse complement.
ATAACCAGAACTCAGAACTTTTGAAACATGAAGAAACGATAAAAAGATTGAACACTAAGATAGAGTCTTTGCGTAGTGAAAAACCAGAGTTGTTGCAAAAAATTGAAACGTTGACTAGAGAAAATGAGCATTTGAATAGTGTGATTCCGAATCTTAAAAATCAAATTGAAATCTCATCAACTTTTAGAAACCAATCAGATATCATGTCGGAAAAATTTAAGTTTTTAAGAATAGAAAATGATGACTTGAAGTATAAACTGTCTTTGAAAAATCAAAGTGCTGACGAACATTTAAAAACTGAATCAAAATCGAAGTTGGAAGAAGCTTCAAGAACTTACGAATCTGAATTAAAATTATCGAATGATAAGATCAAATTTCTAGAATCAAAATTAGAAAAAATTAACCATTTGAATAATAAGTTGCAAAAAAGAATCGTCTCAAATAATTCAATACAAAATGATGTCACTGATACCCTAGATAGTGATTCTAAATCTCAAAATTCAAGCCATGGTCAACCCAGAAATATTTCATCATTTCCATTCATTGTTACGTCCAACCATCTTGACAACCGATGAAAAGTAAAAAGATATAAAGAACACAAGTGAACTTTTTCTTAGTTCATTCAAATGCATTTTTGAGTATTGAAACTTTTTTTTCTGTTTATTTATACAAATATATTATGAACTCATCTTATATATGTACTCTGTTCTCGATGCGTGCTTATAGCTCTTATATATAAATGTGTCCTTATCAATAATATATTATAACAGGGTAACCTACTTGGAATTTTTTCTTCCTTGCACAACACAAATTTGAGTTTAGTCAAATTCATATGATAATACTTGACCACTTATAACTTTACGGCTTATTGTTACAATACTTGGTCAATTAGCATTATATTGAAGAGCATTAAAAAATTGAGGTAGTAACATGGAGGGAAGAGGTCAAAAGCGTGGTAACGATGATGAAAATTCACATCTCAATAATAAAAGAGTTCAGCGTTTAACACCAATTGTTCAATTAGCTAAAAATCTTTGCGGTGATATAAACACTCTGGGAGAATCAGCAAAATCTTTAATAGATGATATAGATTACATGTCTGTTCCAATTAGTGAAGAATTTGAAAATAATGAATATTTGAGAAATGCAATTTTGAATACCCTTTTTGCAATCACAACTGAACAGCCACAAAAGATTTTGTATATCAGTGCTTTGATCCAAGTTGCCAATGCAAAGAATCAAAGTGTTGGTAAAATTGTTGTTGAATTTTTTCACAAAAAGGCTCAGGAACTAATTGACTTATCAGTTGATGAAAGCTTTGTTCCTGAAACAAATGAAACAGGACCTTGGAATAAACTAAAATTAGTTTTAAGGTTTTATGCTTCTTTATCAACAATAGTTCCTTCTAACAATTTAATTGTTTTCTTCAAGCAGTTTTTAAATCTGGCTATTGAGTTGCAATCAGAAGAAAAAAGAATCCCGTTAAGTGAAGCCATTTTCTACAATACCTTAGTTTCAATACCGTATTTACTTATCTTTCAAAAGGACAGCGAAGAGCTCAAGTCGCAAATCAGTAATGAGCTGCTTGATTTAGCTAAATCGTTCAAAATTTTTGATCAGGGATCAACTAACATTACCAAACCTTTTTATGAAAATGAAGAGAATAGACCATATAAACCAACCGTCTTGATTTCATCTATTTTACTTGCAGTTGTAAACTTGTCTGAAGATGGATGGGCTCGCATATCTGAAATATTTCCTGATATGAAATCAAAGCTTGATGAGTTGGTTTCAAAAATTATCAGTTCTGATGATTTGGTGCAGCGTAACCTTCCACAGTTGTCCATCCCTTCGATGGATATCTTATCCAAATTTAGTGGTTTAGACAGGGGTCTTGGCAGTGTCGATGGTATGTGGAGAACAACAAGATTATCGTTTGAGGTATATACACCAATTAATGGCTTTGAAACTGTGCCACCTATAGACACTTATGAAGGTTTTTTGTTCAGAGACATTGCTATTGATATTATTGAAGCTCTGGAATTCAACAGACTAGAGGTTGCAAGACAGCTAATCACCCTAGACTTATTTTTTAGACCGGGATTATTTTCTGAGCCAAGTTCAACTATCGATCAACTCAAAGAAATACATGAAAAAGATCAAACTTTATCGACATGGAAGATCGAGGATGTTGCAATTGAAAGTGTCTTGAGCTTAATATTTAAATTACCTTCAGTTTCACAACCTTTTGCGTATTTTTATACAGTTTTAGTAGAGTGTTGTAATAAGGCTCCACAGGCAATTGCTCCAGTTTTTGGTAGAGCCATTCGTTTTTTTTATTCAAACTTGCCATATCTGGATTTTGAATTGAAGCTGAGGTATTTAGACTGGTTATCTGTCCAATTAAGTAACTTTAATTTCACATGGAAATGGAAAGAGTGGGAAGCTGACTCAGTTAAATTCAACAAAAGCAGTTACAACCCAAAAATCAATTTTATTAAGAATTTGATTGCAAAAGAGATTAGGTTGGCTTCTAATGAAAGAATTCAACAGTCATTAACTGAAGAATTTCATCAATACCTAAACATTTCAATTTATTCAGATGATGAAATTAAAGCATTTTATCTATCCTTATTTGGCAAAGAAGAATTACCTGAGGCTTCGTTCGAGAATCTCCAAACGGATCTGTTTTTCAGCAAGGAGAGTGTTCCATTCAAAGAATCAACAGAAAAATTAATTGAAATTATCCATCAAGGCAATAATGAAGAAAATGATAAACTGTATAAAGACATCATAAAAAGTATCGAGGAAAACATCGATACTATTCCAAATATGAACAAATTTCTGATTTCGCTGGTATTTCAGACTGTCTGTTACGTTGGTAGTAGATCAATTTCTCATGTTGATAAATATATTGGCAGCTCGTTTAACAGACTAAATGATTTAGCTGGATTAAACAAAGAGGAGCCCTCGTCTGAAGATGTTATAATTGAAAGACAAGAATGGATTATTGAAACAGTCTTAAAGTTTTGGAATTCAAATCCACAAAATGCTTATTTGATTTTGGAAATATTGGCAAGTTACAAAATCTTGACACCTGTGTCGATTATAAAATATTCTTTGAAAGAAGATGTTTCTATTAATTTGGGATTGACAAACGTCTCTGCTATTGAAGCTACTTATAGATTGCTGACACAAGCTGCTATCAAAGGTAAATCAGTAGTCGAATTCAAATTTATTTATGAGGAGCTTATTAAGATTATCGGCATTGTTTCTGAAGCTTTAGGTTCTGATATTAAGATTCCATCACTAGAAGAAGATGTAAACCAAAATAACGAACTGAAATGGAAGTATCAGAGCGCGATGGGTTTATTAAAATCAGTATTGAGAAAGTACTCAGATGAATACGTCGAATTGATTACAGAATTCAAGTCTGAAATCAATGATAAAGTTCCAAATGTATTAACAAGAAATGAAATTATAGAATGGTTTGATGAATTGAATAATTTATAGGAAATGAAAGATAAAACTGTTTGTATTATTTGTTTGTATTATTATGATGGCTTTTTTTGTTAAAAATATTTTTATTTGTAATCTAAAATCGGTCGCAATTGTTAAATAATCTGAAAAGTTACATATATTAAATTATTAGAGTGATTATTGAAACATAACACCGAAGATCAATAAAAAAGACTAAACTTCATTTAACTCATAGATGAACTCTTTCAGTAGCTACTTTATTATTTTTGAAAGTTGCCTTGATTCTCATTGTGTTCCAATATTTTTTCCTTCTCATCAGACACCAAACCAATGATCTTATAACACCTGCAAGTTACGTTAACCACTCTGTGTATCATGGAGCTGAAGTACATTTAACGCGTGTTCATCTAAATAGATGTCATACTGCTGGGAGTTACAATGTCGATGTATTCAATTTAAGAATAGAACTTATATATGTGGCTTCATTATATTATATACATATAGTGAATTGGGTGTTTATGTTTCTCTTTAGCATTCTTCAAAAAAATTATTCTATATTTTATTCCACTTCGTTCTATTATTGTTCAAATGAAGCATGATATGTAAACTTGAATGAAATAGTGTAAATAGGGAGAATGATTCTTCATCGAAACCTCATATCTCAAAACTCCTGCTTATTCAAATAAAAGATTAAATTCAATCCGTTTTGCTAATATTTGCGATGATGAGAAGGTAAACTTTGAGACGGCGGGCTGTAAGTTCTAGCTTATAGTACTAGCAACAACCCAACAAATATGTGTAAAAGGGAAGTAACTAATCTTTACTAATAGCTGTACCACCATCAACTAAAACTTGTTTATCAAATGTTTCATCAACTTCAGACTCTAATCGCTTCCAAGAAACTATCGAATTTGAGTTGACATCAAATTCAAAAATCCTAACTCTTCTAGTAGTACCACCGTATCCAGCATACCCACTCTCACCAGCTGCTCCCCCATAACACAACCAAATACTATCCTTTTTATCATTGATTTCCTCAGTATCGAAAAGACAATAATCGTTACAATGATCATGTCCGACAGACACAACCAAAACTCCAACATCATTTAGTACTTTTCTAGCTCCTGTGTTATATTTTGGCGAAGTCACCGGTTCTTTTTGAGAACCCACCATAGGTTGATCGCTTTTCAGGTTTTTGTACTCTGGAATTGGAGTATTAAAAAACGCCATCGATAAATGAATGTGTGTATACAAGTCTCTTAGAGGTTTTAAATCAAAAAACTTATCTTTCAAAAATTTTAGTTGTGAATCTTTTATCCAATCGTAGCCCGCGTTGACTTTTGGATTCAAGGAGAACTTGTGAGTATCAAGAAAGTAAAAGGACAATGCTGGGTGCTTTTTTGAGTTTGCATTAACTGTCAGCACGTAGTTTCCAACACCATCAACTTCAGATGGTCCAGAAACAGCTAACGAATACGGCAAAGTTTCAGCAAAATTCATTAATTCCTTACGTGACATGGAGCCTTCGTCATCATGAATACCAAATGTAATTGCAAAAGGAATTTTCCTTTCGATGAAAGGAAATGATGCCTTCAATAAAGGAGTTTCTGAATCTGGAGAGTTTTCACCAAATATCAGATCTCCAGTTAATACAACAAGATCGGGCTGTTCCACATCCAAAACTCTGTTGATAAAATTCAGAGTTCTTAAATCAGCGTTACAGTTTTCAACTTTGGGGAATTGATCAAGGCAGTTGCCTTCCCCGGTGCTGAAATGTAAATCAGAAACCTGTAGAATTTTGAATTTCCCATTCTTATCAATTTGTAGCTGGGGTTTGATAGGCTTAACCCTTGGACCTCTTCTGCTACTTAGGAACACTTTATATGAACTTTCAATTGGCAAAGGGACCTTCAAGATGTTCCAATTTGGTCTTGGATCGACCGCATCATCTCCAAATAAAATATCAACACTAGTAATATATTCACCAGTTTTAGAAGGATCGTATTTTGTATATTTGACCCATAATCCATTAGGTTTTTGATACCATCCGAGAAAATCTTGTAATTGTTTCTTTGTGGGCATTGTAGAAGTATCAATGCTAGGAAGCAAAAGCCTTGCATCTTCTATGACTGCCAATGGGATTTGTTCTTTATTGTTCAAAATGTTCCCATCTGAATGCTTATTGTAAACAGCGAGGCCAAGAACAACGTCATCGTCTTCTGTAAGCTCCTCGAACAGAGCTCTCTTTGTGAAAATATATTCATTTGATGTCCAAGATTTTTTCAAGTGTAGATTTTTAGGTATACGATACCAGTCATTGCCCAAGTCACAGGAAGTGTCTGTGATTTTGAAACAGCTTAGAAATTGAATGTCTAAAACGACGGACTGATCGTGTTGTTGATATGGCAATAGCCGATTTATTGATGTTGATATGATATGCGTGCCGTTATATGAGTCTGAAATGAACACACTTACCACTGTAAAGAAAACTATCACTAGCAAATAGCCCGCTTTTCTTGTATATCGTTTAGGTAAACCAAATCCCATGTT